>JAUTBT010049268.1:0-28665 GCA_032361225.1 Lepetodrilus schrolli | reverse complement strand
ATTGAAGTATACACATAGACTAAAGGACGGTGGTTATTGAAGTATACACATAGACTAAAGGACGGTGGTTATTGAAGTATACACATAGACTAAAGGACGGTGGTTATTGAAGCATGGAAAATACTGGTGAACACAGCACAGGGATTCACTTGCCAGGTTAGATGGTGCACAATTTCCTCGTAAACAATCAATGAAACTAGGCCCGCAGAGCACCTGCCTAATAACACAGTGTTGTCATCTATACCAACCCATTTCTTTTGAAAACTTTCAGACTATTTTCTCAACTCGAACAATGCGATCTCCCAAATGTTTACTGTAGCAAGAAAATAGAATATTTACTGTTTGTCCTCGAACATGTCTAATGAAGATTCATATGGAGATAGATATTGTCAGTGTTGTAAACCCAAGGTGAAATGGGTGTATTGCTATTTTGATATATATGTATACGGTAAATCCCTTCTTGCATGAGATGCATTGACTCTGATTGTCCGATGTGGCACATATATCCAGGGGATTATTCCAGTTCAGATATTTGCTCATCTTGTAGTATGTTTGAAGCATGCTCATGTCATGTAATGTAGTATTGATAATTATATTTGTACAAGAAAACCGAACAAGAAGGATGGATACCATGCCATTTAATGGCAGAATAGGCAGAATTGTTCAAATGTATAGTTATGATATCATCTTCACATTGTTATTTTACATTATTTTTGTTCTAATATTATTAAGTAAATACACGTACATGTATTACAAATAATTTATTACCGGCAATCATGGTAATGGTAAAAAGTTGCAGTTTTCCCCCAGAATTTTGCTAGTTTCCCAGAATTTCAACAGTTTATTTAAATCATAGTGCATTCAGTATTTAACATTTGTTTAATAGGACATTTTTCTTGTCTACAGTGCCAGTGATAATGTAGAATGATGTATTATAATGTGATACCATCTAACTAACAAATGACATATGTTCTGCAGAAGGCAAAACATCAAATGAAGGTAGTCATATTTTTTTAGTAAACATGTCAATCAGTCGGTGAAATCGACACAAGCAAAGTAGCTCCAGCTGATTGATAACCATAAGCATTACAGTAATGTAGACAGAGAACATTTCAATCCTTTGACATGAAACATACAGTATGAACATGATTTGTGTACATTTCACATCTGCATATATATTTGATACGTATGCCATAGGTGTGTCCATCAAGTACATGTATCACTTACTTAGTTGAATGACACTATCACCAACCCATCCCTAGATTTAGTTGTAGAACATGCATGTTGAATAGAAAGACATCCATTGCCACACAAGAGACTTTTAGAAATTATGTTCTCTAATAATGGCTTTACTTTATCACAGTAACAAATATAGTGTTTTTTTTCTATCCTTTTGCCCCGTAGATTATCACTGATTATAGATATACTTTGAGGGTTTGGTGATACTGATAGTGTCACTAGTATGTTGTTAATAGTCACTGATAGTGTCGCTAGTATGTTGTTAATAGTCACTGATAGTGTCGCTAGTATGTTGTTAATAGTCACTGCAAAGTTCTTTTTAACTTATCAGTCAAATTTGACTTGGCTAAAACGAAAAAACTTAGATCATCTTTGCATAGGACAAGAGTCACTAATTGGATTATTATATTTATTACATATGATTTCTTTTCAGAATATTTTACTATCTCAGTTTTCTGATATGCTTTAATTACTCATTTTACATGTCACCCAGGCTTCTTTTTATTTATCACTTTTATTTTCTAAATATGTAGATTCTGTTTGTCCTTTTAAATATGCATTGAAAATCATCTGCTGAGAGGTTATTGTTTGTGACAGTGAAATGCTTTTCAACAGTAATTATTATATCTAAATTGTTGATGGATGAGGGTTTCTGCATGTGTTGTAGGGCAAATTCATCCATTCAGCGTCATAACATATCGTTGACATCTTGAACATAGTTAGCAAAGTTTGGTGTGGTTCATAATATTTTCTTGCTGTACGTGAAGTATATGAAGTACACATTTGTTCACATGTCTGTCTGTATCAAAAGCAATTGTTAATACAGTATTTGAATTTTTCTCCACTGAGTGTAGGTATATCCCTTCCAAATTGTAACCACTTATTGACCATTAGGTTAGACATTCATTATGTTATTGGGTCAGACATAGCCCCAGGATTCCAAGTAGTAGCTCCAGACATGTCTACATTGGCTCCTTCATTTCTTCATGAATGATGCAAAATCATGTTGGTTTAAACATTTCATTCACAAAATTTTTTTAGTGGTCTTCGACTGATGTTATTGTTAGCCATGCATGAATAAATGAATAGATTTAAAAAAAACACATTATGAAGAGTCTACAGATGGATGTATCACTTGATGACGTTTATATCCCTTACATTTTTTTATCACAGACTTATATATTTAAATTGTATGGCTTGTTTAACCCTGTCCTTGCTGGATTAGGCACAGGCACTGCACTTTAACTTAAACTGTTAAAGGCATCTCCTGTTGGCTACAGCATGGAGAGTTAATTGGATTTCATCAAATTCATGTGAACATGGTGAATGAGTGAATTATTGTCTCTGCAATATACTAATTCATAATTTTCTTATTGTTTATATTTGTTATCAATTATCAGCACTTGTTAATTAATGTGGTTAATCAGATAAGCACAGTGGATATATTTAATGTAAAATATTAGGAAATTTTGAGGGAAAAGAAACTAGTTGTATTTAAAAAGCTGTTCACAGATTCTCCACTGTTGGGAATGGTAAACATAATGTGAATTGCAACTGATATGGAGAATGTACTTTATGGAAATAGAGTTCTACAGAATAAATATGTCTTTTGCTTGGTAATGTGATGATATATCAGAGAAATGTCACCACGCTGTCTCTGGCTGTGCTTTTACCGTTTGCTCCGAGCTTCCAGTTTCACTTCTACTCATGGCATCTGCTCAAGCCATACAGACACTCTGGTAATGTATCACGGTAGTGGCCATGGCTTAGCAATTTGAGCGTGTTTTTTTTCTTTTACATAATTGTGTTTCAATTCCTTTTTCGAAAAAAACAACTGGGTTAATGAAAAGAATGTCAACCATGGATTCCCCGACTTAGGACTTGTCAGACATCAGACTTTGGAATTCCCAGGGCCAGCAACATTGATGGGAGTTTTATTACTTAGGGACATGTAAAAGGGGTTTACTTGATAAATGATATTCCCCTGAGGTTTTGTAGATACTTTGTGCACTAGAACATGTGAAATATTGGGGAGAATAAGTTGAAGAAACTGTAACTGAGTTTTATATGCGTGTGTGTATTTAGATCAAGGTTTATAGTCACCAATGATGAAGATGATGATGATGGATAATGTAACTATTAATTGCTGATCACTGTGACCCTGATGAACAATTGGTTTAATAAATGGTGCTGGTAGTGGTGGTGGCATATGATGATGACAATGTTTAAATTGTTTCAATATTAAAAGTGAAAATATATGCCCTATTCTCACCAATACCCTAACCAATAATGAGAATTGTTTGACCATGTCTGTCTCATCTGTGTCTGTCTCATCTGTGTCTCATCTGTGTCTGTCTCATCTGTGTCTCAGCTGTGTCTCTTGTGTGTCTCATATGTGTCTCATCTGTGTCTGTCTCATCGGTGTCTCATCTGTGTCTGTCTTATGTGTCTCATATGTGTCTCATCTGTGTCCATCTCATCTGTGTCTGTCTCATCTGTGTCTCATCTGTGTCTCATCTGTTTCTCATCTGTGTCTCATCTGTGTCTGTCTCAACTGTGTCTGTCTCATCTGTATCTCATCTGTGTCTGTCTCATCTGTGTCTGTCTCATCTCATCTGTGTCTGTCTCATCTGTGTCTCATCTGTGTCTGTCTCATTTGTGTCTGTCTCATCTGTGTCTCATCTGTGGTTTTATTATTATGTTTCTGAATATGAGGACCTGGTGAATGCTGGTCCTAGTTTAAGAGTGTTGTTGTATGGCATCACTGATGTTGGTATTCCCACTATGCTCACCAGTCAAGTGTGGGGTCAGGGTGACCCGATATCAAGGAAATCATGCAGTGCCTGGAATGTTGGTACCAGCAGCATGAATTATGAGAAATCTCTGAAAGTTCTATGTTGCTGTACAAGCAGGGATAGATATTAACACTAGGCCGCTAGCCCATGCATAGCCCGGGCCATTTCTCCCAATGCTAAAGGTATCCTTTAAGGTCTAGTAGATGTTTGTGAACATTTGTTATTTGTATCACTACTCAGGTTAGTAAGTTTTAAACGTAAGTTTCTATCACTGTGTACAAGTACATTATACTTAAAGAGACAGATCTGGGTTTTGTCCACAAAGAATATTTTGGGCACAGATCTGATTCCAGGGTACATGACTATAAATATTAAGTGATCTACATCTGTGGTTATACTTCTGACCAATTGACTAGGTTTACGGAACTATCTGCCGGCAGCAAAATAACAGGTTGTTTATCAGTCTAGGAGGGTGTGTGGTAGCGCAATCGTAGAAGCCAAATGTCGTCCCAGAAGCTCGGCATCAATGTTCATGTAAATTACCTTCTGACGTGATCATGGTAGGATGTGCTGTCTGTACCATGGCAATACAGTTATCAATATTGGTCTGTCAGTACCAGCCAGTACTCGCAGGTTTATTCAGCGCTACAGGTGTTGCAGGTTTCCTCATACACTAAACCACAGACAGGCACGTAAACTGACAAGCCGTGATTATAAGTGAAAGAATCTTGAAAGTGGATCTACTAAGCCCCAATCAGTCTAGGTTACGGATTAAAAATCATCTGTTGTGGACATATTCATGATATTGTGTTTATCACTGTTTTATTGGCATGGACGTAAGTATAAGATGACTTGTGTCTATCTGGAATGTGGAAATGAAATTTCTCTAATAGTAGTACACTACACTTATATAAGAATCCCGCCCCGGGGGCTCGGCATCAATGTTCGCGAAAGTTACCTTTCTGACGCGATATTGATAAGATGCGATGTCTGTAGAGTGGCAATGCAGTTATCATCCTTGTCAGTACCAGCCGGTGCTCACAGGTTTACTGCAATATTCAGCGCTACGGATGTTGCGGGTTTCCTCCTGCCGTAAAAGTGGTCTGTCTTTAGTAGGATACAAACCAACAACAACGACGAGTTACTGCACATGTAAGGCATATGAACCACGGCTGTACAGTATACATTACATATGGTACTAGTATTGGATACATGAACAATATGGTATGGGATACACAATAATGGTATGGGATATATGAACAATATGGTATGGGATACACAATAATAGTATGGGATACATAAACTATGGTATGGGATACATGAACAATATGTTTCGTTAAGTTTACCTCAATGATGTTAGTTACTGTGTTGTATAATCTATATTGTTTGTTGACTTGTTCTAAATGAATAAAGTTGTCAATGTGTAGATGTTTAAAAATGTATACGTTATTGTTTTTTTCTTTCTTCGAACATATATACACCTCATCATAAGTTAAGAGTCACCCAATATTATTGAATGAAAACGCTGTTGTAGCTCTGACAAAACTATCGCAGAGTAATACACGGTTCCGCGGTGCTATTCCCTGATAGACAAGAACAAACACAATACATAGTGATGCCAGTTGTATTGATTCCACTAATACATTAAAAGAAAAAACAATATTGTGAAAGAACACAATGTCAGTGTGCTATTAACTTGTAAAAACTTTGATCATTTCGTATAGGTAATGGACATCAACCATCTACAGTAGGTGTCACTTAACTTATGATGAGTTGTATATATTAAAAACAAAACCATAAATTTGGTGAATGTATGTTTTTAATAAGTCATTCTTCGGTGTTGCTAAAATTAATAAAGTAAAGACATTTTATGAACGCCTTTCTAAGGGTGTACAAGATATTCACTTATCAACATGTATATCACATGATTGAGTTGTAAAATTGACTTGTATACAGGAACTAGCTACAGTACAGAAGTCAGATTATTCTTGATACAAGTAGTTAATAAAGTCTCAATTGAATCTAATCTAACAATCTAATCTTCAAATGTACATCATCATATAACATTTTCATAGAATTTCATTACTGAAAATAACCTACAAGCAACACAACATAGGCTCTAGGGTATAACATTAGCAACATTGAAGATAAAAATAGGAACAAAACACAATCATTAAAGTGGCATTGAAAGCCAATCACTGTCCATTTGATGTAAATATGTTGAACAAAGCCAGTCTTTCTCCTATTTTTAAAGTTATCACATACACTGTATACCAGGTCAATACAATTTGCAGTACTGTATCATCAATATACCAAATGAGCACAGAAAAAAGTAAATGAGCACAGAAAAAGTAACTACAAAAAACTCAACGATAACGGCTCTCCTCACTTTGCAGTACAAATCTAGATCTAAATACAAGATTCACATTAAGTATCAAAATTCACAGGGGTTCAGTGATAGAATAGTAAAATGTATATATATTTAATATCTATATGGATCTAATAAGAAAGTCATTTATTTAAAAAATAAATAAATAAAATAAAATAAAAAGTAATAATATACAGGAGACATGCTACCAGTCTAAGTCAACCTGTCGAATGTTATATTATTCGATTGCTAGGCAAGGTTGACCTAGACTGGTAGCATGTCTCCTTAATATTATTAATTTTTTTTTAATTATTTTAATAAATTACTTTCTTATTAGATCTATACAGATATATAAAATAAAATTAAATTAAAATTAAAATTAAAATAATATACAATTAAAAAAAATAAAATTATATTTTAACTATTCTATCACTGAACCTGTGTCTCAACTGTATATCATTTCCACCGGAGTACAAAGTTTTCCTTGAAGGAAACACTTCGTGCATACAGTACAAGGCTGATGGTTTACATTTTTAGTAGTGTGTACAATACACAACTTCCAGAACATAAGGTCATTTGCGTTCATATTTGTGTATACATACAGTACAAGGTTTTCAGACCACAAGTTATTTACCATGTCAATTAGTGTATACTGTACAAGGCTGTTGAAACATATAATATTACCCTTCTTGATTTGTGTATACAGTACAAAGCTATCTGAAGATATATTTCCTAAGTTTATGTAAGTAGTAAGTACAGTATAAAGGCCATTGAAACACAGAGTATTATTCACTCGGATTATACAGGTAAAAGTCTGAAGGCAATGACTGGTACTAACTACAGGCACATACCATCCTCTAAAGACCATGTCCATTGCTTCTTTGCATTCAGACACAGTCACCGAGGTCTTGGGATCATACATGTACACGCCTATGTATACTCAACAAAATAGATTGTTATTGAATAGTATCTGGAGCCTATAGACATTTGAAAATTCTTCCTTATAACATAAAGATAAATTTATACATCCAAAAAGGTTATTGGCTCTTAAGTAATTTTGTTGAGTATATTTCTATAAACATGATAAATTATGACACAATCTACTCCGTACATTTCTGTGCACTGATTGCAGATACAAAACACGTGGTGACATGGCACAAAACACAATGGGAACAGATTGAGCCACACCACACACATGCACTGCAAATTGGAGTGTTTGTTCCCCATGTTGACGGGAGATAACTTAATAACATTCATGTGTAAAATTGGACACGTTTGGCATTTGTTCCCTGAAACCCAAATGAATATATCCTTGTACTACGTTTGGATAATTACTTTCTACAATTCCTGAGATTCATGATTGCAGAGATTGTGATTGACAGCACTTCCAATCTCAATGAATAAAAGTTTGCATTTTAACACTTTTTTAAGTGCACCCTATGCACTGGCAGATTTCAGTGATTGATTATGGAGTTTCAAGTTTAACGTAACTGTGGGAATCTTTCACCCATCTTCGATGAAGCCAATTTCAGAACTGGCTGCAAACATTTTGCAATGTTTCAGTTTCAGCATCTTGCAATGTTTCAGTTCAGCATATTGCAATATTTCAATATTCCTGCAAGATGCACGTCAGTGGTATGACCACTGATACTGTCATAATTGCACTTTGGCATAAATTGATACCAACATAAGTTTCCATTGTACATGTTGTAAATGTGTAAAAAGAAATGACATAAAAAAAAGTAAATATATAAATAAAGTTGAAATCAGTACAATTTCAGTTCAAGTATGGGAGTGTGTTTTGGAGTATCGAAATAAAAAGTTACAATCAGCAGTTCACATCATACAATAATTATACAAGTTTTCAAAAAATAATATTTAAAAAAATGTAATTAATTTCCATTCAAATTAATAGAACTCCTATTCACAGCATGGGGTTGTGTACACAAAATATGAAGACAATTACACATGAAAGATCTATCTCTTTATTTTCCCATCTCAGTATTTAAAAAAAAGGATTGAATGGTAGAATTACCAGAGTCCATTCTTATTGAAATTGGACCTCCATGGTTGCGCCGAGATATTTTCAATGCTGATTCACGTGTCTGCATGTAGACCTGCGATAGTACAGGTAGACATGGCATGTCACAATGACCGTCTACCATGTATATGACCCAACTGGGTGGAACCAATCATAACTAATTAGCCAATAATGGCTTTAATCAGTGTCAGTGCATGAGTCAGCACATTTTTAAATTGATGCCACCAGGTCTAAAATTGCATTATGAATCTACTCGCTATGCAGGGCACGTTTGTTTAAAAATCTATAAAGATATCTTTAACACTTTTCCTGCTGGATTAGCCACAAACACTGTTCGTTACAGCATTGCTGGGTATCGTTTCACAAAGCTCTCGTATCACTATGAGACCATAGCCTTCTTGTAAGAGTCCGATGGCAATGTCTACGACAGCACTAAGAGAGCATTAGTAATACATAACACAGCTCTGTGAAATGATACATTGGTTGCCTATCTCATGGAAAGGGTTAATTAAACCAGTTAGCTCTGCAAGTTGTTACCGGGCAACTACAGAATTGATGCCAAGTAACTAATCAAGCTTAGGCAGTGTGAGTGAATTATTGTTTTACGTCACAGTGGGAATCTTTCACCCATACGTGACGATAAGCTTAGGCATACTGCCATTACTAAATTGATAACGGACAACAGTGCACTGGTACTCTGGTACAGGTGTGATCAATACACTAAGAAACAAGTTCTCCTGCACTGTAGGTTCATAAGCATACACACCACCCCACTCTTCAAAGTAGGCTTTGAATCTGCTCCAGTAAACAGCCAGACTGAAGCTTGATTATCAGCATCAATCTTCCAAATATCTGAGAGCGATTGATTTGTTACTTAACATTGCAGCGGCAATCGTTCACTCACATTCAGCAATCGTTCACTCACACATGGCAAACGTTCACTCACACATGGCAATCGTTCACTCACACACGAAGATCTAAATATCTGAGAAATTTTGGTTAATACATGTATTTGATTTTCATTGAGACTGTCTAAAACTCAGGACCAACAAAAATAATTAAATAAGCAATCGGCACATTGAGATCATAGAAATACAAACTCAAATCAAGAATGCTAAATATATTTTGATCGCCCACTTGAAAGACAAGGTACACTGCAACTGCTAACACCTGCAGTATGAAGTGGCTCCTATTCCAGGACATTCCATAAATTGGAGTAATCGATGTGGGCAACATTGTGTATGAAAAGCGTTGTAATCGTACATTAGATCTATAACATAATAAAATTAAAATTTGTATTAATTTCCGCCAAGTGAAATAATGTTCATATTTACAATATATATTTAATGTTTATTTTATTTTTTAAATCTTCATAAAACTAAACACTAGTATGCAGTTTGAATGAATTAATGCTTCTCCATATATGAAGAGAAACACTAATTTGCCAATATTAACCTTCTCCCTACTGTGGCAATCATGTAACATAGGGGATGTAACATAGGGGGCAATCATATGCAACATATGGAGCAATCATATGCGAGACGGGGCAATCATGAAACATGGGCAAGCATATGCAACATAGGAGGCAATCAAGATTGTCCCAGCAGGGAATATGAAGTAACCATGTCAACCAGGTAGATTATACTTTCGTCTGTCACAACACAATGTTTTCTTCACCTGTGTGTAAGTCTTCGAGAAAACCAGGCACATAGCTAGGGGTATATTTATGTGGAGTCGCCAGTACTGCAAGTGTAACTGCACTATGTTTGTGTTTTGTTTAAAATATAGTTAGCTTGGAAATTGATGTGGATGCATCTACCTATCAGAGAATACAGTACACATAGTGCACAATGAGGTCGTCGTGACACAGTCACATCACATATATGTCAGTTTGTCAGGTACCACCAGCTACACATCGAACACATACGTTATCTGGAATTGTTAATTACAATAGGAAAAGGCTTCAAGAAGTCATGCAAGTCGACTACTAGTTTTCTGTCTACAATCAACTTGTCCTTTAGATGAATTCTATGTATAATTAAATATTTTTCAAAGCCATATAATGCATCGCTATGGTTATTGGTTATTTAAGTGCATGTACCTGATAATAAATGATAAGTATATATAGACATTGTGTTGTTATTATTAGTGTGCAAGGGTAAAATTACTGAATTATGTAGAATAAAATGACAGCCGATTGATTAATATAATGGGTAAATAGATTTTTATCTGAAACAAAGTATGTTTAATGTGTGTACACAGCAGTTCTTTTTTTTATTCAACCACCTACTTATTCCTCATACACCAATAATTACCAATTCTATTTATTTAAAAATTGAATTCTCTCCCAAGACCAATGAATACTAACAATAGATCAATAATGCTATAATAGTTCAATGGGATACTGAAGACATGAAACAATTGATTGGAATAGCACTGAATATATTAATAATAAATAATGATAATGTAAAAAAAAGAAAACTGTAGGTTTTGCTCTGGTAGCCATTAATACATCACATTAGATACATACTAATAAATAGACCCAACAGATCTGCAGCCAACATTATTTGAATAATAATTGGAAAAAAATTCAAATTTTCAGCAAAAATCATTGCCCATCCAGCCTTACTGGTCACCTTTCCTCCCTTTCTGCAAACAGTTTACGACGCCGAGTGCACCCCCGATCCCGAATCGTACGAAATTGTCGGCGACCAGCGGTCCCACGGCAAACAGCCCCGGCTCACAGACAGACTGGTACGAGATGAGGTCGACATTGACGGGGTTGTGCTTGCTGTCGATGGGCCAGTTTGGCACCATCCCGAGCTGCCGTCCTCCATTGGGAAGGAAGGAGAGGTCAGACCTGGACCCGATCATCACCACAGCCAGCGAGATGTTGATGGACAAGATGGCGTCGCTCTGAACGGCCTGTACTAACACCATCCCATCCTCCTTGATTTCCACCACTTTGTGCTTGGCCAGCGGTCTGTATAGCTGGTTCTCGACCTTGCCCTTCATCATGGAGTGGACTTGGTGGTACTCGGGGTACATTGATGCCGGGAGCTTCCTGAAGATGAGGGAGGGGTCGTTGGCGCCGCGCCGGAATACGTGTATCACAGGAATGTTGGCCTCAGTCGCCATTAAAATAGTGTCTGCAGCGCTGAGTCCTGCGCCGATCACCAGGATGGGATCGCCCGACTCCTGCAGCCGGCCCGAGTTCATGATCTTCTCGAAGCCGGCCAGCGAATGCACAACGTTCGGAAGGGTCTCTCCGGTTATCCCGAGGCGGTTTGGAATGTCGTAGGTTCCTGTGGCCATGACAACGTTGGGTGCCACGAAGCAGAACTCCTCGCGGACGATGTTCCCGTTTTCGATGTCGCCGTCTTCCGCTTTGAGGCTGTACCCGCGGACCTCCCACAGGAACGCGTGGTTCTTCTTCACATTCTTGCAGCACGGTTCCATCTCACCGCTCTCGCAGTCTGCGCAGGTTTTAAGCTGGAAGACCTTCTGGACTGATGTTACGGTGTGGTGGTTGTGGAAGTATTTCATCAGTCCTTTTGACTTCACAAAGTTCATGTAATATTCCCGGACATCTGCCACCGTGGCTCGTCCGGTGTGGGTGCGAGAGGGATGGTATGCCTGCTTGTGATTGGTCAGCCATTCACGGAATGGCACTGTGGGCAATTCCATCCAGGAGTTCTGACTCACCGTCTGCATGCTGCCGTCGATCCACTAATAAAAGCCAAAGAAATCAACTCTATAGCAAATACTTATACTAGTATATTCTGATATTCTCAAACCAAAATAACACAAATGGAATATAGTAGATCACATTAAAAAAAAATAATGAATGCATACAAAATAATTTAAAAAATTTAAATAATAAAATAAATAAATAAATACAAAATAAAATAAAATAAACATGTTAAAAATAAATAAAATAAAATAAAATAAACACAATTTATATATATATATATATATATATATATATATATACACACACATATACATACGGTGTGTCGAAGTGAAATTCATGTCCCGATGCACGCAAATACTACATATTTTGTACGTTTGTCTCGAACTTGTAAATTCAATCGGAAACTACCACTGAAAAATTGCTAATCTGTAACACACATCCTGTTCACCTGCCCTTTGAAGGTTAATTATAAATGGCGGATTTGGTATTACACGAACTACAGTCAATTAATGCAGCCTCGTCTGGGCTTTGAAGGATGATTATTAGGTTCGATTGTTGTTGTAAGGAGGATGATAATGTTAACTCAATAACGTCTCACCTTTGACGAATTCTCTTTATAAGCCTTACTTGTTTCGTTTTACATTTATTCATGATCAGTGCATCATGTCTACGGAGCCTGAACATTCGCAGCAATTCAGTGAAGGACCCAGTGTGAAATCTGGGGGGATAGCTGGATCGGATGGATCAACTCCAAAACGAAAACGAACTCTTAAAGTTCACACTATAGAGAAAAAGTTTTCTGCAATAACTGCCGTAGAAGAGGGACTTAAATCCAAATCTATAATTGCAAGGGAATTTGAAATTCCACTAAATACGCTTTGGACATGGTTAAAATCAGCAGATAAGATCAAGGAATCTATGCTGCACGAGGGGGCAAAGAGACATAGAGTTGGGGACGCGAAATATCCTGACCTAGATGAAATGGTTTAAATTTGCAAGGGACAAAAATATCTCCGTAAATGGCCCCGTCTTTGTAAAAAGGCAACATGTTTAGCGCGTTTTGTAAATGCCCTCTATTCAGGAAAGCATTTTATAACCAATTACGAGTTGTAAACGCAACAGTTAACTTTTATTTATGCTTAATATTGAATAAACATGTATGGTGTACTCTGCCTTCATTTTTTAGTTTTATTAATTATTTTATATTTGGAAAACCCCTTTGTCTCGAATGACACGGTGTGTCGAAGTTATTGAATGGGCCCCCGAGGTTCAACACAACGGGGTTTGACTGTATAATTTTTTTTAATTTTTTTCTTGTATATTATTATTTGTTAATTTTCTTTCGAATAACTGTGAAGTTCAAGGTCAATAAAGAATTTAATTGAAAGCTAAATTATTCGTATTTTCCCCAAACGGGACATTTGTCATAGATGTTGTACTGCCATAACATATCTCCCCTTTCTTATAATAATACATATAGGCCTACGCATGAAAGATGTATTCATAAATATCTTAAATCTATATTTACATATATTCCGCTATATTTACCCCAAGCGGGATATTTGTCATAGCCATAACATATGTCCCATTTCTTATAATACATATACGTATGAAATATATATTCCCAAAGGTTTAAATTTAGACCAACTTATGTCCTGCTATATTTCACCCAAACAGGATATTTGTCATAGCTGTTTCAGAGACATAACATATGTCCCCTTTCTGATAAGAATACATACGCATGAAATATATATTCCCAAAGGTTTAAATCTACACTTACTTATGTCCTGTTATATTTCATCCAAGCGGGACATTTGTAATACATTGTAGCTGTTTCAGTGCCACAACATATGTCCCCTTTCTGATAAGAATATATATGCGCATGAAATATATATTCTTAAAGGTTTAAATCTACACTAACATGTCCTGCTATATTTCATCCCAAAAAGGACATTTGTCATAGCTGTTTCAGTGCCATTTGTACATATGTACCTTTTCCTTGTACATTAATATAATGTAGATTCATATAAGCCTATATAATTATAGTCAAACACAATATTCAAATTAAATTAGGTTAAGTCTTATAGTAGATATTCAAATATATATATTAAATTAAAATTGGAGACCGATCAATTACATTTCTTTATAGACAGAGGGACATTTGTGAAGCAGGTGGTGATGAAATTTGTCCCGCTCATTTTGTGCATGCACATTGGTACCCAAGAGGAAAACATTTTTAAAAAAGGAGGGGTGCGGGCGGAAATCTTTCCCATATGTGATAGCAGGACAAATTTGATACCGCACCAGATTACGCTCTCACTCACGATAATGCGGACAGACAAGTGTCTGCTGTTGTTTCTAGACGTTATACATGACAAAAAAATCTAGAAACAACAACGGACACTTCGTTTTCATTATTGTGAGTAAGTGAGTGATTAAATAAGAGCGTGTTCACAATACCCGTGATCCGAAAATGCCTCACGTACTGTATGTACATTGTGAAGTGACGAATACTGGAGCTCTGTCCTCTTAGGACTAAAATTTGATAATCAAACTGTAATGCCTAACCGATGGAGAATTTCAATGATAACGGAATGTTTGACAGCATCTCAACATCTATTTTTCAAATCAAACATACCTACGATGACACTTTAAGCTTAGAGGTTGTGCAAAATATACGCTAAATATTTCAGGCGTGTCTCACAGTTTCGTCATCATCAAGCAGACGAATTTAAATAAAATATGGGCTCTGATAAAATGATAAAACCGGAGAAATACTCACGTCATCGTGAGACTGAAGACTCTTTATTGCACCAACAATCTTTTGATGGTCAATGTTCAACTTTGCGGCAAGCTCTATGCTGTCAATCCCATCTGATGCATTAACAGATCGCAAAACGAGTTCCAAGCCGGCCATCTTTGGGGAATAACTAAAACTTACTCTTTGCTAAAACGAATAGTGTATTTTGTGTCATACGGTGCCGTTCATACAGGTTTATGAAAGAAAAAATATAATTGAGTTATCAATACACATCAATGGACTCATTTTTTTTATACCAATGCTTCATATAGAACAGATTGTAAAGATTTGTCAGTTCATCTGTTATATATCGTGCAGGTGCTCGTTTCTGGACTCGCTACTATTGCGTCCGAATACAACATTTTGTGAGCTCCGAACATCGATAAAAGATTCGGTTTGAGGTGATTTTTATTTTGGATAGTGTTGTGAGAAGTGTTAGTTCTTCCGGTGACTTCGTCTGCTGTTTTGCGAAGTGCAGATTTATTTATATCGGTCATGTCTTCGAATAAATCATGTCTTTTACTTCAAAGAGTTGGGAAGATTTGGGCACAGCAAAGCCGTCAATTTCAAATATCTGTCTCTGTTGCTACACGTATCCTTACTGGGGTTTTTTAGAATGCGGCGATAAAATGTTGGGACGAGGAGCACGTTGTTGAAGTCCCCGCTGTCACTTTTGTAAACTTTATTGTACGTGTAGGATTAATTTTGTAAGGTAATTGCTTGATCAGCAGTCTGGTTATTTACAAGACTATTTAAGAATGCTGCATTTTCTCTATTTACTTTGCCATTATTACGATCAAATGTTGGATTGATTCTCTGTTGAGTAGAGGGTGTGTCGTTGTATTCTCAACTTTGATTGGCTGAAATTATTTTCTCAAGGTCACTGTCTTGTATGTACCTGACTGGACAGTTTTCTTCAATTTAATTGGCTTTTAAATGATGATAATGACTATTATTATTATTAATTAGTTTCTGAAAATATTTACAAGCACATTATTTACTATAACATGTAGGTTTGATTTGTTGAAACAAGTAGACTACATAGGAGTTTTGGACTGCAATAAGCCCATGTAGACAGACTATCCATAGTCTCTGTGGGTTAAAGTAAAGTAAAGTAGTTTAAATATAAATTATATTGATTGGTATGATATTTATATGAAAGGAGCTGCTGAAATTGACTTGCTTATCTCCTCTAGGGTTATATTTTGAATAGGAGTATTTGGGTGAGAACGAGGTGTAACATATGGCTGCAGTTGCTAAAAAGTGCCCCGTTTACTATCTATATGGCACCCTTTAGCTACATAGGATTGCAGTAATATGCATCAACAAAAGTATGCACCAGATCTCAATGCACTGGGTTAATCACTACGTCTGGCATAAATACACGGTGCAGAACGACATCCAGCTAGGATTGGATCACTAACCATTATACTTCATCTCCATGTTTATTTTCGAAGGAAAATGTTGTTTGCACATAGTATTTTATTAAATTCGTCACCGATCTCACTTATCAACCCACGCCATCTTGCTAAAAATATCTGCAAGATGCTATAAATAGCTGCAAGATGGCGTTGGTTGATGAGCATGATCGGTGACGAATTTAGTAAAATACTATGTGAAAACAACCGATTCTTTTCATAAACTTAGCCAGTCATCTCAATGTGCATTATTCTCTTGTTCAGAGAGTCTACTGATGGGGGAAATCCAGATTTCTAAACTTAGCTTCATATATTTCTATATCCCATAATGCCATGCCTACTGCACATGCGTGCTCCATAATCTGGCATGTCTTTACCCATCCCGTCGGCTTTGGCTGTCATCGGAGGCCTGCTGTCATCCCAGATGATCCCCGTAGACGCGGCGGTCTATGCAGACCAGCATACCAGAGCAACTTACGGAGGAGCCCGGACAGCTCAGTCGGTAGAGCATCAGACTCCTCGGAGAGATCGGATAGACAGCCATGATCTTACAAGCCTTCATCCGCAGACTGCAGTCGTCATCTAGAGATAGAGGTCACCGCGGACATCATGACGGTGGACACCTCTACGGAGAGATCATCGCATCACTGAGACAGTTCTCCGAGAGGATGTCGGACTGGGAGTCCAGACAGAAGCTGTTGACGCACAACAGGCCGTGACAGTCCACATAGATCTTATAGATCTTACAGTCTGCGTAGACACCATAGACGAGCAACGGACATCACCGGTGACGGAACATCACAGGTCAATCATCCTGTCGACATCAACTGGCGACAGGACAAACGACATCCCTGATGGTCACCGCAGACGAGCTACGGACTTAACCGGATACGGATCATCACAGGTCTCGGTTGACTGACCAGCACAGGTCTATGGAGACCAGCAGACCGGGTCTATCTACGGAGACTACAGGACAACCACGGCCATCCAAGTCAACAGCCAGCCACAGTCCGAGGGCATCTACATCGACAGATCTAGACAGGGAGAGACATTCTTTCATGGAGACCTCTAGTCGGGACCTATCACCATCCACATTGACTTCCGGTCCTGATACCATATGATCTCCGGAGCGCACCACCTCGACGAGATCAGACAGGCAGTCACGATTCTACAAGTCCTCCGCTGCAGACCGCAGTCGTCATGAAAGGGAGGTCACCGCGGACATCATGGTGACAGGCACCACTACGTGTCTATGGAGAGGTCATCGCGTCATTGGGACCATTCTCCAAGAGAACGACGATCTGGGACACCAGACAGAAGCCATTGACGCAAGACACGCCGTGACAGTCCATGTAGATCGTAAAGGGAGCGTCATCGGGACCATGGATCACACTCACCGAGGAGACAGTCGGGGCTCTACCGACAGATCCATCTCACCCAGGAGATGCAACCGCAGCCGTCACCATCGGGGTACAGCGAGACTGGAGTATCCAGCAGCTCTGACACTGTTCAACGACCAGATTGTGGCCAAGAACAAGGAGCAACAATGCTAGACGTGACCATGGCAAATCAGTGACTGGTGCAAGCAAGCAACGCTTGGGGAAGAATCAGCAAGAGACGTGCCCCTTCCAACCGTCCACCAGCAGCTAAGATCCCGAACACATCATGAAGGCTGACTCAGCCACCACAGCCGCAGGACAAGTGCCCTTCTCCAGGAAGCCGGCAACCAGGTCATCCTACTTCAAGGGTAGACCAGACATGGGGCAAAAGCAGTGACAGTTCCCTCGTACTTCAACTTACTGTTCCTCGACAAACTCAGTTACGCCCACCGACTTCGATCTAGATGCAGACCATCACGAGAGGATTCCAGTTCGACCTGAAGAGCGACCCACCCCTTACAACAGCTCCGTGTCTAGAGTCGTATTCTACCCACCACTCTGAGAGTCTGCCAGATGCACTGCAGAAGCTGATCCAGAAAGGGGTGGTGGAAGAGCTAGAGCCAGCACGACTGACTCAAGGTTTTTATTCCTGCCTCTTCCTGGTACCCAAGAAGACATCTATGGAGATGATGATGATACGCAACCTGAAGGTCTTCAACAAGGACTACTTGGAAGACTTTCTCATTGCAAGATGTTGTCCCTTCAAGACCTGAGAGACATAGTCAAGCCCAGGACTGGATGGCATCCATAGATCTGAAGGATGCCTACCTCCATGTTCCCATCGTCCCGGGACATGTTCCTGAGGTTCACCTTCCAGGGATTCCATTTCTAATGGGAAGGCCTCCCCTTCGGCCTTTTGGTGACTCCTTCTAGATCAGGACCGAACTCGACTCACATACTCTCATCTACGCATAGTCCAGACCCTACAACATCGACTGGGATGGATCGTCAACCTGGACAAGTCGGAGTTAGTACCTATGCAAACTCTGCAGTTCATAGGAGGATCAGTCCACACTGCAGATCTCGGATCTACTCCACCGAATGGGCATCAGGCTCCACTCCTACATAGACGATTGCATCCTCCTAGATCGAGAAGAGGCTCATTCCACACCACAGAGGCCCTAGTTCGAGTACCTAGGGACAGCTGGCTGCATATTGAACACTCATCCCAGACCTCCTACACGACCAGGAATCCTGAGAGAGTGGCAGCAGACATTGGGCGTACTGACTTCGGCCCAGGATGTCACGGCACGAGGAAGATTGATGTTTCGGCCACTGCAGATGTGGGTCAACTGCTACATCAATTGTCTGTCGCAATCTCGTCAGTTCGCCACATGACCTGCACACCAATCTCCGGTGGCCGACGCCAGCTCCGTGGTGTAATGGTTAGAGCCTCGGCCAGGAGTGCGGAAGGTCGCGGGTTCGGTCCCTGGTCCCGTCGTACCAAAAGACGTTAAAAGATGGTACTTGTTGTTCCCCTGCTTGGCCTGGATGGGGAACACACCTGGACGGAGGGACCATCTCGTGGCTATGGTCGAAGGAGGACGGGACAGCACACATTGGCATCCTGGAGCTTATGGCTCTTCATCACAGGCCTCTGCGGTCTGCTGTCCAGAGGGAACCGTGGACATCAAGAAGAACACAGTGGCCCTCTGGATCAGACCACCATCCTGAAGGCATACACGAACGTCGCAAGACCACCTCCATCTTCTCACCGCCCCCACGAACTTCGGGCCTTGGTGGCTACCATGACCATGCACCACAACATCCCGGAAGGAGAGATCATGAAGAGCTGTTTCCAGACGATGGACAGCATGTTTTCCAGCTACTACTTGAGACGGATGTTGGTCGAAGATGTACAGGTTTTATCCACTGATTGTGGCGCAATCTGTCATCAACGCCCCACGACACCGGCACAGGTGGTGCGCAGAACAATCCAGGCCACCCACTTGAGGAGACAGTCGGAGCAGTCTCCAGGCTGGATTGGACAAACAGATATAGCATCTGTAGACTGTAGTCTTGTTTTCACTAACATTACGAATGAGCTTTATCCTGTAATGCTAACTCTTCAATCATCACCAGTGGTGACTTAGCTTTAGCATCATTGTCTCGTTGATCCTATGTCCATAGCACATAGTCCAGGTGATACATGGACCATCCTGCTTCCCGCCTCCTGTTGTTGAAGTCTGCACATTGAGATGACTGGCTAAGTTACGAAAAGAAATGAAGGAGATTTTTGTTATCTCCTCTTTTCGTTAGTATACTTAGCCCGTCATCCATGGAGGCCCTCCCTACCTACCCCGCTCGCTGAATGACTGGAGGGACTTGGAGGAAAAGAGGAATTATATTGTGACTGGGTGCACATGTGCGGTGGGCATGGCATTGTGGGATATAGGAATATCTGAAGCTAAGTTTAGAAATCAGGAGACTCTGAACGAGAGAATAATGCACATTGAGATGACTGGCTATGTATACTAACGAAAAGAGGAGATAACAAAAATCTCCTTTAGATACACCTCCATCACAACATGCCAATGCCTTCTTTCCACTTGAAGAATTAATACAGGATTTCTTTCAAGAAGAATGTCCTGTATTTGAAGAGCCGACACGATCACAAATAATCGATTTAACTCTCCCCTAAATGGAGCTACCCTAAAGAGCAGTGTCTGTCAGCAGGGAGAGGGATTGGAAGAAAGATATTCAACATGAAGTTAGTTTCTAAGTATTGCCGTTATAATGGAATTGTAGTGTGGAGATAATACTTCAACCCAATACAGACATTGTACAAACATACAAAAAATACAAACATTATACTGAAATTTAAATATTATACACAAACACAAACAGTATGCACAAATACAAACATACATACACAAACACAAACAGTATGCACAAATACAAACATACATACACAAATACAAACAGTATGCACAAATACAAACATACACAAATACAAACATTACATACAAATACAAACAGTATACACAAATACAAACATCTGGTAATACATATCTGTTACTGTGTTGCATTGGCTCCAGTATTGGTGCCTGCAGGTTTACTGCAACATTCAGCGCTACAGATGTTGCAGGTTTCCTCCTGACCTATACTGACAAGCCATGATATAAGTGAAAGAATCTTGAAAGCGTGATTTACAAACGAGAAGTCTTTCCTTTTGTTCCGACTGAGTCTTACTTACCGTATCACTGCTGTCATGGACTCATGGTACCTATTGACATGCTACATACTGGAGCCAACCACAGATAATACTGTAATTGTCTCGAAAGGGAAAAAAATGTATGTTGAAATAACTTTGAACATCTACGTGAAGTATAAGGAAGAGACATAGACTCGCTTGTGAAGGGAAGGGACATAAAATCTCTCGATTGTATGATTTTTATTTCAAGTATAGAAATTAGTGTCGCTCGTTGTCAAAGAAGTATTTCAGATTGCACTGTAGTTTCAAAATTATCATGTTAGCAATACACTGTATTTTTCAAATGTTTTTTAAGGAATCAGATTTTCATTATTGTACATTCATTTCTGTTAGTCATTTGTTGAATTAATAAAATGCATTTATTGAACTCATTGAAGTTGTTTTGTATAGCTGGTGTGAGTGTCTGTGTGTGTGTGTGGTGTGTATGGATATTAATAAGTGTACATGCACATGTATATTTATATGAACAGTTTGGGATCGATCGGTAGGGAATTACTTCAGTATTCATACGAGCTGAATATGATGGTAAACTTACAAGTTGATGGCTACTGGCACAAGTGAGACATTACCATGGATTTGATTCCAAAATGATGACAACATTTGTTCCTCATGTCTTATACTAGTTAGCATGGTTTTCATATCTAATTGAATTCTTTGACAAGACAAATTAATGAATATAAATAGTATAAAATTACCCAAGATAACCTGTCGGATACCAACCTGGTGTAGTACACACAATATTATTTAATTATCTCCCAGGAAATCGGTGGATATATTTGTCTAGGTCAATTTATTTATACTGTGTCTTGGGGACTGCAGGATTCTGGACTTGTTTTTTGCAGAATTTTTTATTATCTGTTGCCATGAGGAACCTTTTGTATACAAACCAGGAGCAAGTACTGGGCTAAAACAATTTAAATGGCTCTTTTGGAATAGAAAACCCATTACATATTTATCCACTCATAAACAGCTATGTAAAATCTATGTAAAAGCTATGATCTATGTAAAAAAAATGAAGAAGAAAACAGTTTTGACATAGCTAGATCAGATCGTAACATGTAGACTACTGTTATTTAATTTAAATTTTATTTATTTATATAATATCACATGCAACTATCTGAAGTTTCCATACATTAGGCATAGCCTAGATCTAACAAATTAAAATTATTTATATTTAAAAATATATTAATGGTTTAAGGGCACGTAACTCTTGAGGACTTGCCAGTATACAAGATGGCGGATAAAATATCGTGAACAAGTTTCAGGAAGTAGTTCCAGTAGACCACTGTACCAAACTAAGATGTAGTTGTGAATTTTTATTTTGATGTTGTGGCACCTAAAATGTGTTGAACAGAAATGGGAGAGGAGCTAAGGGCAAGGAAAAGGGTACGTTTGCAGTAGATTATAGAATAATAGGCGAGTCCAGGCCATTGATGGTTTGGCGTGAATTGAATGTTATGCCATCTGATAGGGGACATAGTGTACCTAATGACAATAAATCACCACATGTGTATTCAGACGTACATCACTATTCACTTGAGATCTGCTATTAAGTAAAGTCTTGTGTGCTCGCGAAGACAGTCACATATTATACTATTTATTATGGCTATCAGCTGTTTGTACTTCGCATACATATAATCGTATGCATATAATCGTATAATTGTATGCCTTTAACGTTTCCATATAACATGTCCATTTAAGAGCAGCTGATAAAACAATATCAGTTGAGATAAATATTATATGTTAGTGTCAGACTAATTGGTGAAGATTTTGTTTTTTGGCTAATTATTATCTACCCCACCTAGATATTATCCTGGGTCAGATACTGATGACTCCAGATCTTACTCTACACAATTCAGTGTCTGAAACAGCTAGCATTGACCGATGATTACTGACTAATATTCTTAAATAGTTCTATTGGATAATAATAGTTTTTTAATTTTTATTGAGATACCCGAGAACTTTACCTACATTATACATTTTTCCCCAGCTATTGTTACGTGTAGAATAGGGGTCTACTCCCAATATATACATGATAAAATCAAGAATATTGTTTAGCAGGGGAGGGGGGGGGGGATAGAGAGAGATTATTAATGCATTTTTAATGTTGGGATAGAAGAATAGTTGTTAATAAGTATGTATTTTCAGTGGGCTGGGCGAATGCACATTCCATACAGCATTACTTTTTAAAATATCAAAGTTACCTAATCTAGTGTAGAAATGAAGCAAGCACTTGAGAATACACAAAGTATGAAACACAGAGCCTTTCGTTTAATTAATTAATAAGCATTTTCAACAAATAATCTTACAACCATCAGCTCTCATCATGTGTCACCGTTGAATGCACATCGTGACTCTTGGTGAACAGATCCATTTCCTTTGAATGCTATAAACGAACACGCCTCGTGAACACAATACAGGCTAGTTGGGTGTGAGGTCATGCCAAGAAGCCTTGCATAAGATTATGTCGCGACCTCAACGCAAAGTTGAGGCAGAGCTGCTCCACCCTATATACCCGGACTATCACAACAATAAAGCAAACTGGGCAGGTTTTGTTATGTTTTCACATTATACACATTGTCCTATTAAATTTTGGGTGGTGCCACCCTATGGGTTTAAATTCATTTCCACGTGAAGTTTTTGACTGTTTGTCTTGATCTATGTGGCAGTTGGTTACGGTAGAACTGTCTTGAACAAGCAACAGGTACTGGTATGTTGTGATTTTATATGAAATATTCCTGCCAGGACAGAATGCATTAACTCTATGTATAATAGCCGGTTTGGGATAGTAGTTCAATTGAAGTTGATTTTTTTGAGCATTTTATCAATTGATAGCTATAATATATATAACTATTAACTGGTAAAAGACTAAGAGAGCAGTAATTTCCACTGTCCTTTGGGTACCTTATTACATTTAGCATTATGTTTAGGACTACAGGTAGTAGTGCAATTGTCTCACTGTGTATGTGTGTTTGTGAGAGAGAGCGAGAGATAGAGAGAGACGTGCACATAATTTCGTCTTGAAACTGTTTTCACGTGAAAGTTGCTTGAGTAAGAATGATTTCAGACTGGCTTGAGAGTGTGAATGTATGTTCTCAAATCAGTTTGTATCAAATCAAATTCCCCAAGTGGTGTCAGTGTGAACACAGCTTAAGTTTCTCTAGTTTCTCTATTTGTGTGCATCATCAGTTAATGAAAGACAGATTTATTTTAATTGAAATGTCAAATGAATTTTTTACATGAATTGAAAATAGTTAGAACTATTTTATTAAGGATCCACACTTATGAAATATAGCTACAACTTGCTTCCAGCTATCTCAAGAATTTTACTCATGAACGTTCTAATTTCCCCTAATGAACGATGCGGCGGGTGGTAGCACAATGTGTATTAATGTAACAGTATTTCACCTAACCCAATTCTTTGACTTGCTAGCTGGAAAAGACCAAATGGATGCTGAGAAAGACTAATTGTCAATAAAAAAAATGTCTCCGTCCCATTACAGGGTTTCTTCATCCGACCCCTGGTAGTAAAGATATTTCATATAACACGTCATGTTGCAGCATTTCTTAGGCGGACCCTGGAATCGCGCACGCGGCCCACAGTTGCGGGAGGACATTGGCATGTACAACCGACGTGCACTAAACACTTACGACCTCAAGCCTCCTGGGTACCGCATCATGGCACAGTACCTCACTGAGGAGTTCGTGGAAAAGATTGTCAGGGTGAGGTCAATTGGTCATATCTGTGAGGTCAACAGGTCATTTGGGTCAATAGGTAATTTGAGGTCAGTATGCGGGCAGGTCAAAAGATGTCCTAGAATCTATCTGAGGTCATTAGGTCATGGAAACAATGTGAGGTCACTAGGTCAATTTTTGTGAGATCAGTCGTATCCTAGACTGAAATTATATTATGTCGTATCCTAGAATAAATATTCAATTTTTTAATTTTTTAAAGCTTTCTATCAATATTTGATATCTTTGATTTAAGTATCAGTTAGATTTGTAGCCAGTTTCTAAACTGATGAATGAAAGACAAATGTATGTGGGATGTCTTTTTTTTAATCAGATTGTATTTTTACATGATATATGTATATATTATTTAAACTACTACTACTAATAATAAAAGAATAAGGTGAACATTTATATTGTGCCAAATCCATGCTCTAAAGCATTCTCATAGCTACATTATTACCCCAGTCAATGGATCAGTGTACTCCTATTTTCCTTCTCAACTCCTTGGGGAGTATACAACCCAAGCTGCCTTTCAGGCGCTAGAAGGTTCATCATTCACATTTCCATATCCTTCAGTGTAATCATTCTCTGTGAACCCCCGATAACCCGCACAGCCCCTTTATAGCTAAATGATCTATCATTAAGAGTGAGAAACGGGTTCAAATACTGTCCCGCGAGCCCAGCATCAATGTTCGTGAAAGTTACCTTTCTGACGCGATATTGATAGGATACACTGTTTGGCAATGCAGATAACATGCTTGGTCTGTCAGTACCAGCTGGTGTTCGTAGGTTTACTGCAACATTCAGCACAACAGATGTTGCGGGTTTCCTACTGCCCTAAGCTGACAAACCGTGATATACGTGAAAGAGTCTTGAAAGCAGCTCAAAACCCCTGAAATTTGTTCAATTTTCAATTAATAATATAATGAGTAAGAAACAAGAGTAGCATTGAGAATAATGTTCACAAGATGCAGTTAATAACCAAATTCCTCATGAAAATGATGGGTTTTATTTTGTAGTATACAGGACAGATCAATGACGTGGCTCCGGATATTGACATCACAAACAGGACCGACGTCCTGCGAGTCATAGACAAGGGCAAGGTCAGTACAGGCATAATCTATTAAACACCACGCTGTGAGGTTGCTAAACCTTTTGAGTACGATTTTATGCTATACTCATGTTTTGTGTTCAAATCCAAGTTTGGGTTGAGCATGATATCATATCCAGAAAAGTTGTATAATTTCGGGGTCTGGTTCTCCATCTGGTTCTCCATGTGAGATACTGTTCCACTCTGTTTTATAGCACCCGTGGGGCACTTCGTTACCTTTTTTTCCAAGGTGTTGTATTGAAGACGTACCTTGTCATGCTAATCAGCATCAGCATATATATATATATATATATATATGATACCCTGGTGGCAGAGTGAGTTGTCATTCCCTGTGGCTACCGCAAGCTGTAGATTCTAGAAGTCGAGAAGGTGTAATCAGCCAGTAGGTGGAGTTATCCATTTTATCTGATTGGACTATGAGTGCCAACAACAGTGCTTTGATCTTGTTCTGCCACAAAAATAGGGTGTTTGATGGCAAGGTGTCTAGCGAGTTAACCTTATTCTATCCTTTTTAAAGGAAATTGGACTTTATGAACAGTTTAAATCATGTATTTTTTTGTTATTGTCATCTATATCGCCATTTCTTATATATTTTTAGCATGGATTTTCGTGCTTATTTTATTTTCATGAATCGAATCTGTAGTTAGTAATTATTTTAATAAATAGTAATTATTTTAATAAATAACATTGTAATTATGTTAATAAATAGTAATTATTTTAATAAATAACATTGTAGTCGAATATTCCTGCTGTGACATAAAGCACTAATTCATTCATTCATGGTCTAGACAAATGCACCTTGTCATGCTAATCATTAATTTCCTTCCTGTTTCAGAAAGATGGCTTCATTCCTCCTAAGGTTGGAATTGAACATGATGCCATATTCAGTCTTAGCGTGTATAACGTCAAGATCAGCCGTTACAACCAGACAGAGGTGTGTTTTTGAAATTCATATTCCATGTTTTACGCTACAACAGGTTTAACCGTTATTTTGATTGTTCATGGACCATTGATTTATCCTGAATTCAGCAGGCACAAGGTTAAAACAGTATCATCTTAAGTATTTCTGTTCCAAATGATGTAATAAACAACTTAGATGAGTTTAATAACCAGGTTGTAACTGAGTTTTTTTCCTGAGATGGAGTTAACAATTGGAACTGTGTTTTTGTGTGGATTTTTTAATAGAGAAATGCAAATTGCTGAGGTTTGTCAAGGTTGAATTAAAATTCACTTATTTTTTTGGAAGACTTATTGTTACCTGGTATGTACATTATACATACATTATTAATTTAAATTGTTTTCAAAGTTCATTTGAATTTTGTTGTTGCATATTGCTATAATATTTAATAGACATATCCCCCGTACTTTCAATTTTAAAATATCATCATATATTGTGATAAAAATAAAATTGTTTCACATACCCGGTAATCAATGTGATATTAATATCTATAAATGTATTACAGGATCTCTTATTGCGTATACCAATGCATGAGATTGCAGCTGTGTGTTACATTAAGGATGATAGACAACATATACTGGCTCTCAAGCATGGTAAGTAATTCACCACTTCTTGTAGATCCCAGCTAGTCATTAGCTATAGTACTTTATATATGGGCATAGTAATCAGTAGCTTATGGCCAGCAAGGAAGAGTGAGGAATCTTGAGCTACACATCTTGTAATTATTCATTTAGAGGGTGGTTTGTATAGTCCAGAAACCTAGTCATCTACGATCATCATACCGTATACCCTGACATTTCCGAGGTTGGAAATTTTCGAGGTATTCAAGGTTAATTAGTCAGCCTCTAAATAATTCAAGCCATTACATTTTCCTTACGCTGTCAGGTTAAAAAGCAAACTATCGTGCATGAGAGCCTCGTATGCGTCAGTATAAATATCCGTTTGGACATGCGCAGTTGTCAACATTGTAATAACTTATATGTACAACTAATCATATAATGCAATAAGGAAATAATAGGGATAGTAAATTTAAATGCAAGTACAAAGACGATTCCATGTAAAAACTTAAATGAAGGGTAACAAAGACACCTGTGAGACACTTGTAAGTACGTTCATCCGATATCTAAATATGGAAAGAAAAGGGGCATGTCAATTAGTGTCACATTGTATCACACACACACACATTGATCTATGAACCGAAACAAAGGTCATAAACTAGTTACTATTTTACTTTTTAAGAACAGGGGAACTTCCCTTACACATAACGACTGGTCGCTGGGTTGGGGCTACCGAAGAAGGAAGGAATATGTCAATGTTGCAACCTTAATATGATTGAAGATGAATTTAATTGTTTATTTATATGCCCATTATACACCGATTTAAGAAATAAATATATATTCAAAATATCAATATATATTCTATCCAAACATTGTACCATTTATTATCAACAACAAAAAATTCAAATACTTGTATGTAAATGTATGTAAATTCGTAAAATGTGCTATTATGGTCAAATAGGATTTTATGTAATCTCCGCATTTATGTAAACTACAATTGTACATGTGCCCGAGGCCTACAAATACAAAATAAACTATTATTATCGAAGTGTACATATGAAGTGTACAGTATGTTGACACTGGATTTGCAGGACTACAACCAGCTTAATTTCTTACAACCTATGTGCTTATTTGAAACTAAGTGTACATGTATGGGTAGCAATTATCACATGGTTGTAATTTTATTTTATTTTATATTTTACTTTTATTTTTTAATTTTTTATTATTTTTGTATTGGGGTTTTAAGTCGCTTTCAAGATTCTTTCACTTATATCACGACTTGTCAGTTTAGGGCAGGAG
>JAUTBT010049257.1:0-14693 GCA_032361225.1 Lepetodrilus schrolli | reverse complement strand
CCCCCCCCCCCCCCCCCCCCCCCCCCCCCCCCCCCCCCCCCCCCCCCCCCCCCAACGGCCCCCTGTGCCCTCCAGGTTAGCTACAGCACTGCTTGAGCATAGCAGATTATGTTGTTATGGGTCAGCGTAGGAGAATCTCAATCAGAATTGGCCATCAGCTAGGCCAAACACAATGTATAGGAAATGATGGTCCATTATGCTAGAAGGGGAATGTGCCATTATGGATGTCACAGAAATTCAGCGGAAGTCAAGTGATGTGGAAAATACCATTCAGAAAACTCTGTCATCAACACCATGCATGGCGACCAACCATTTATATTCAATGGCCAGATTGCTGTATTTCATGGATGTGATTAAGTTAGCTTAGAAAAACATAATTTTCAAATAAACCAATGATTCACACCTTACATTAAGGCATACAGTTTGTAGACATATTTCATGGTCAAATGTATTTTACCTTAAAGTACATACATTTTATTGGTCTACACAAATACATTGTATAAACTACATGTTCCACTGGTTTTCAATATTTTCCTATTTTTTAAATTGTGTTTATCTCCATATATTAAATATCATGAAATAAAATATGTCAACAAACCGAGATTGTTTGGTCGTGTATGGGTAAAATATTACAACTGTGGCATAAAGCACTAATTAATTCATTCAGTGTGACTATATGCCATTAAATTAATTATAATATCCAATGACTGATGGATTTTATGCATGTATGTTAGCATTGAAAAAAAAATGCAATTTAAAAATATATGTCCTAATGACACTATATTAGTCTGGAGAGATTACTCCATGCAGTGGGTTGTGCATGGTACCTTGTTTCAACTTCAACATCAACACCAGCACCTAATGAAGCTGAAGGAAAAGAAAATGGTACCATACACCTACAACCACTGTTCCTTCATACCATAGGATCCAAACTAATTCCTCCAGACTAATACAACGACAATCATCCATGTTGGCAGAGGTCATGCATAGCCAGCCCTCAAAGGATGACAGACTGACTGGAAAGTGTTACAGAATTGATGGCTTAGGATCTGAATGAACTCAAAGGACAATGGTAATAGAAGAGCAGGAATCAATACCTGGAATATATTGACTGATTTCTGCCCTCGTGTATAAATTAAATATGAAAGAATTTCTTTAAAAACCTAAGAATTATTTAGTTTTTCCTTTTTATTTAATAGATGACAACTATACCATAGATTTCAGAGGTCAGAGATACATATTTTGAGCCAGGTGACAACCATACCATGTCTATTAACACTTAAGAGATAAATCATATAAATGGTGGAACATATGGACATCAGAGCCAAAAGCTCTGGGTTCAAATCTCAACTCAGGAGCTCTGCATCAATGTTCACTGACGTTTACTTTCTCACGCTATCATGATAGGATCTGTACCATGGCAATGGAGTTATCGTCCTTGTTCTGTCAGTACCAGCCGGTGCTCACAAGTTTACTCCAACATTCAGTGCTACGGATGTTGCCGGTTTACTCCTGTCATCAAACTGACGAGCCGTGATATAAGTGAAAGAATCTCAAAAGCAGCTCTAAACCACGATTGAAAAAGAAATAAAAATAAAAATAATCATGTACTCCACTAGACACTAGGTTATGTCTATATTGAAACTGCATGTGGTATCTATTGCAATGATAATGTCTAAATAAACTAAAATACGAGGATAAAAGATTAAATTTGGTAACTATGCACCGACTATCAATCTTCTGGATTAAGAGATGTATATTTATACCTTTACCCAAATGTCATTAGCCTTAAGGCAGCAATGTAAATAACACTCTTTCTTTTTTTTTATGCAATGCACTTACTCTACCATTGGCATGTTTATGTTGAGCCAGATTATCCATTATGTCAAGATAAATCAAATGAATTGGCTAATTTGTTAAAGAAACAAGACAACTAGAAACTCGGAAAGGAAATCTGGGATTGAACCTTGATTGACGGAGCAATGTATACTGAGTAGATTGAATTATGGTCACATATTTTTCCGGCTTATCCAATCTAATAAAAAAATATATATATATATATATTATCTATTACCCCTTTCCCTGCTGGATTAGGCACAGTCAAAGCTCTTTAGGGCATCTCCAGTTGTCTCCAGCATGGAAAGGGTTAATATATTGCCAAGTTACAGCTAGGCTGTTGATGGATGCTCAACATGAAATAAATTATCCTAGATATACTGTTTTAAATAGTTGAGTTTTGAGACTGTGTAGAAAGAGTCGATTTATTAATCATTTAGATCCACAAGGTGAATACCGAATTACATCTATAGAGAAAATTAATAATCATAAATTTTCTAAAAAATGGTTACAAATATTATTGTTCATGACAGCAGGACATTTTGGATTGCTGGAAACAGGATTATCACAGGTTCACTTGTCCTTAATTTGTGTGTTATTCAATCAAATTACAAATCAGCACACATGCACAAGAAAAAGCATGCTTTTGTAACATTTAATAAATATAATTAGATGATTAGAACAGCTGGTTCGATACAAATCACGTAATATCTCATGGTCGGGCCAACCATTCGTTACACCACACGGACAAACATATGGTGACATAAAACATCAGAAAACTTTGTGTAAATAACGACGCATCCCGTGTATGGCATTTGAAGGTATGTGCAGTGATAATGTATCTAACAAGAGTTGCCTCCCTTTGACTGCTGACTGGATTAATTTTCGAGAAATACTTTTTCTTTAGAGTTGCCTGCCTTAGATCAAAATTTTCTCCAATATGCGAATGTGCATGGATGCTTTTCAAAACACTCAGACCGGTCCTGTGTTCTCTACTTGTTTCCATGGTAAGCACTAAACATCTCGATTCATTTATATATCTATCTAGTAGTCCAAATGCTAACCTTTAATTTGTACTATTGAAATCAATAACGCCAGTACAATGAAAAATGCCGAAATGTTCGGTACACAGCCGACGTTGGTGGCAAAAACGTGCAGTATCGAAAGAGCTAAAGTAACAAGCCGTGAGATGAGTGAAAGTATCGTGAAAGCGGCTCTAAACCCCAATTACAATTCTAACACAGCAGATTACAGAGGTTTAAATATCTATCATACAGCCTAGCGGAAACGCCAATATTTGCACGCCCGAACATTGAAAGCTTCACCTTCTTGATGTAACAAGTTGCTGGAGATGCCCTACGAAGCAATTCATATATGTAATTAATCCAACATAGAAGGCTTAATGTCAAATATTTGAACAATCAATGAAGCTCCCAACACAAAACACAGTAAACATCCAATCTAACACAGATATGTTCAGTGACAATAATAATTTCTTATTGGTCTTCACAGGACAGGAGGTCATCGGGGTCGCCATGTATTGACAAGTTTTTTTTTATTAAACCAACCAGGAGAAGTTTAAACCAACCAGGAGAAGTTTAAACCAAGATGAAGTGAGGTTTGCTCTCACAACTGTATAAAGGCTTTGCTCGTTCAAGGTTATTTTGTTCTACAATAAGTCTGGAGTGAAGCGTTGCAAATTTGGTAATAGGGCAGATAATATGATTAACCCTCTGCCACCAGCTCGTACTAGTCGGGTGTGAAGACATTTCAAGCAGATCACCCTGTGGGCAGAGGATGCATATGAAAATAATCATAAATTTAATGCCCACCCATTTCTTTATGTCCATGAGAACTAATGAACGATGACAGTGGAACACACAAAAGTCAATGCAATTAGCAAAGATACCATACTCTCCGCTCAGCTTCCCATTGTTTGGCTTAATTATATATACCTGATACAGACATATTAATAATAATGGGATATGAAATGACAAACAGAGAATGGATTTGTTCCTTAATTATCACTGACAACTCATATCGATCCTAACTTTCATAATAATATCCACCGTCTACTGACCGCTATTCCTGCTATACCACTATTCAGGGTCGTCATACGTAGCCACTCCCTGCCCTTCTTAGATGGGTGTTGACATACATTTATCTAAGACATCTCATTGGCAGCAAGTTGACCAAAGAAATTTCAAGCAGATCACCCTGTGTGCATATGGAATATTGCCAAATATTTAATAAAGATAGGTAAATCAACACATAAACCAGGCAGTCAGTTTGTTTATTTACATAGACTGCTAGGTGAGCATGAGAGTATAACATGCTGGGTCGTTTCTGATAATAAACACATTGCGCAGTAGTTCTAAAATGTGACATCACCTTCTGTAATTTGAATACAGTACTCGACTGTCAACTTTCTGACTGAGGACCAATTACTCTTCTACCCATGTGACTAACATTGAGGAGAATCCAAAGGAGGCTCATGAATAAATAATATATGCAAATGAAAAACATAGGTTCCATATGCATTTTCAAAACAATCGATTGTTTATAATCGACAGGTAAAAGGAGTTATTTCGATGGGTTTGTGTGGCATTTTATGCCTTAAAGTATGTATTCTTGCAAATATGGTAGCTCTATAATATTACATATAACCAATAATAATAATGGGCATAGGTAAAAGGGCATGAAAAGAGTCCTGCATAGCTCGAAATGTCATTTTTATTAATCCAGCTTGGAAAAGGGTAAACAGTAAAAAAACACCATAGATTTGATTTGAACTAATGCCGTAATACCAATCTAATACTATTAAAATCAGAATATATTAAAAATTAATAAAATATTAAACCTGCAGAAATGTCATTCCTTAAAATAAGCTAAACAGAAATGTCATTCCTTAAAATAAGCTAAACAGAAATGTCATTCCTTAAAATAAGCTAAACAGAAGCAGTACAACAACAGTTTTATTATTAGAAATAATCTCCAAACAAATGTCAACTGACTGGTAATGTTAAATAATTTGCTAATAGCTTAATGATCAAAATGGCATGAGGTAAATTACTAAATTGGTCATAATTACATTATATAATCAACAGTAAACTAATCTATAATTAAACTAAATAAGAGAATATTTGCAGCATAGGCATTGAAATAGCAAGATCACCTTTGGATGCAACAATAAACCTCTTTAAATTATGTTTTATATTATTCTACATAATATTACTAATGAAAAATATGTAAAAATGTCTAAAAAATTATATGTTTTGCATGCAAAAGTTAATCCCCAAAGTGGTCTCTTCTAAATAATGTGCTTCGTTATATAGGCTATTCCCGCAATGTAGACATACTGGGTCCGTTCTACAAGACGAAAGGCTGTGAGGAATGTCTACACAAGAATTGTGACGTCAAAATTACATGTGTGGCGATTGCCAGGAGTCTGGTAGGTATGATTAAATAGGAAATAAAGATATATTATTAGTTAAAAAATCTGAAAGAAATCTAAAGATAGTTGTCCAATAGGCAATAACCTGATTAGTGACCTTTGACCTCTCGTAAAGATGATATTGCCACTATAAGCACATCTATGTACAGCATATTGTACAACAAATGGTATCATCACTGATATCGAGTTATTTTTTTCTCCGTCAACAATTTTTTTTATATCTATTTCCCTAACTCGAAAATCCATAAAACAAATTATTGTCAATGTACCAATTGTGGATTCATTGTAGGCTGGTGTTGAAATTTAGGTCAATGCAATAAACAGGCTACCTATGTCCAGACAAGATTAAGATGATAAGCCAATGAAATGTCAAAACTATATTCCTCATTACATACAGGTCAATGAAGTGACCACAGTATCGGATTATAGACTGACATTATCAAGCAGACCAAAGAAATGCCCAGAGAAGCTTATTCAGACTAACGGAAAGAAATGTCCGTGGATAGAATCGTTCAGACAAACATTAGCATTATAAATGCCAATGAAATGTCCTGGTCACCTCAATACCCAGAGTGCAGACCGATGAATGAATTGTCCAAAGAAACCTCATTCCAGAGTAGCATTAACATATCAGGCCAATAAACTGACCAGAAGACCTTTAATGTATTTCTGATTAACATCAATTAACATGTCAAACCAATAACATGTCCATAGTATCTCATTCCAAGTCAACACTACCATGAGAGGCCAAAGAACTATAAATAGGAACTATGCAGGTTTCCCTATTTAAGACGTTCCTATCTAACCATAGAATTATGTACATCTTGAATGCTCGTATAACTAACCTTCCAACTCATATGACTTCTTGTAGAAGGAATTGCTGTTTTCACTGCTGCTGATATCAGTATCACCGTCATCATTGGTCAGATGTCCATAAACATCATCAGTAGAGTTGCTCTCTGTGCTGTTATGGTCTTCATTCAGGATTCCAAAAAATGTTGCATTACCATTGGTATCTTCATTGTCGCTGTAGCCAGGCTCATTGCTGGAAGTCACATTGATCTCATTAGAACTAGAGGTCAAATTTGCATCATTAGAACTGGCAGTGACATTGATGTCATTAGAATCAGAGGTCAAATTGACGTCACTGGAATTGGAAGTCGCATTGATGGCATAAGAACTGGAGGTTAAATTGGTATTAGAACTGGCAGTCACATTGATGTCATTAGAACCAGAGGTCAAATTGACATCACTGGAACTGGGAGTCACATTGACATCATTAGAACTGGAGGTCAAAGTGGCATCAGAGTCAGAGATGGTTTCTCTAGAATTAGAGATATTATCAGAGTAAGAGGTGGGATTAATGTTATCAGAGGTGACATCATCAGGAACACCAGCGGCATTGCCATCATAGCCAGAGGATGCATGACTGTTATCAGAGGTTGCATTGCTCTGATCTGAGGTGATGTCATCAGGATTGTCAGTGATGTCATCAGAACCAGAGATTACATTGCTGTTATCAGAGGTCATACCATCAGGACCATTGTTGACTCTGCCATCTACTGGCAGAGCAGGTTGTTTCTCTGTACTGTTTTCAGAAACATCATGAGTCACTTGGTCCACAACATCAACTTTTGTGTTTCCATCTTCTGAAGAGTTCCCTAACCCTTTCAAATCATTCTCAGGATTTCCACCTTCTTTTCCTGTTTTTGCAGAATTACTCAACAAATTCTTAATGCTGTCTTTTTCTGGTTGTGGAAGAGCATCATCATTCATTTCACGATGGGCAACTGTTCCAGGACCAATGTCAGCACCCATGTCAGCACTAGTGTCAGCACTAGTGTCAGCACTTGTGACAACAACAGTACCGAAACAGCACAGAACACAGACACACAGCAACGTGAATGACATGACTATATTCTAAATTACCACATAATATCCTGAAGGCTTCAACTGCCGTCTTTTCAATCGCCCACTCATCCAGTAGTGTAGCAGTAAGACATAATGTACGGCAAGTGCCAACCAACAATTGCAGCACAGTTTCTGCATACTGGGAATAATTGAGCCAAATGATCTGCCATTATTTGGTATGTTAATATAAGTTAATGCTTTGGAGAGAGGTAATGGGGAGTGAGGGGGTGGGGGACAAGGGACCATCGGCTGATGACTGCAATCACGTAATTTTAATGAACTACTGAGAAATGTGGGCCTAGTAGGTGAGGGCAGGCTAGGCCAGTCATGTTGTGATTTGTATAATCACAACAACAATGTGTGCTTTCATTACTAAGTATCCTTGAAAGGTCTATGAATAAATTATTTACTTTATGCTGAGTAAATATATAAACTGTAACAGTAAATATCGATTAGCTCACTTTGCCATGTGATTTGTAAGAAGAGAAAAAAAGATTTACCGTAATTACCCTAATAATTTGAATCCTCTAATAGTTGGAACACCTATCGCAGAAAAAAAAAGTTCAATCCTAAAAGTATGAACATGACCATATTTTTTTTAATCGTAATTTTATAATTATTTGAAGACAATCATTAAAAAAAAAAAAGTTTAAAAATCAAATATATATTTTTTAAATGCTTAATTTATTTACCATTTCATTTACAACCATATTTTGTACTTTAATTCAGTTGTCCCTAATTATATGACCACAGATCATTTAAAATATTCGTATTTTTCTAATAATTCGAACAGCTTCAAATTTAATTATTTTCTCATGTTTGAATTATTAGGGCAATTACGGTATTATTTCCCAAAACACTATATCTCCCTGAACATGGCTCTCATAACTATGATTGCCTTAATTACCAATGTCCAACTTCATAGATATTTTCATGTTTTAGTTAAAAGAATTAAAATAAAATGGCAATACACCAAAGCTTTCACTCTTCCAATGGGAGTCATGAAATTAAATTATCATATTAACTAGGAATAATTTTCCAGACGACCAGTCTAGAAACACATTATTATCAACCGACAGTCCTAATTTTGATTGGATGTTTCAAAATGCCTAGCAACCAATTTCTGCAAGAGTGACTATTACATTCATGAAATTAATGAAAATCGCAATTTTTAGTCAGGCTGCAAGATTACAAAACATTTTGAGTATGATTTCATGCTCAAATTCTAATTTTATATGGCTATTTGTAAACAAAACTTTCAGTCGAGTATGAAATGGTACAAAAAAGGTTTTGTAATCTCTGGGATAGGTCAGCTATTTTTCCCAAACCTGCCAAAGACTTAATGATCACATCATACTATCCAGTGGCATTCTGGGTAGTAAATGTATTCAGTCGATTTCTAGCCAAGTGAGCTACAGCAATGTCTCCACTAAAGGTTGTGGCAGCACACTATCATACATGGCTCCCCTGGTAGATTCGGAGTCGGCCCAAACCTCAAAACTAAAGCAACTGAATGATATTCAGTGTATGTACAGCAGTTATTGCATGAATGTATAATAGGGTTCAGTGATAGCATAGTAAAAGTAAAATTTATATATATTATCCTACTTGCAGGCGCGTAGCTAGGGTTATTTTCATCGCCAGTACTGTAACTGTACTATGCTTGTTTTGTTACAAAAATTAAGATAGCTTGGAAATTGATGTGTATGGGTTTGCATATAGGCAGCTATGCATGTGACATGTATACATTTAATAATAGTAATTTGTTTAAATTGAATGAATTATTGTTTATGTCACAGCGGGAATCATTCACCCATATATGACGAATATCTATTTTTTAAAAAATAAATAAATAGAATATACAAGTAACAATAATAGTAAAAAGAAGACGCGCTTGTCTAGGTCAACATAGCATAGCAATCTAATATTGTTATAATATTGTTATAATATTGTTATAATATTAGATTGCTGTAGGTGAGGTTGACCTAGACTGATAGCATGTACCCTTTATATTATTATTATTAATATATTTTTAAAAAAATAAATGGCTTTTTTTTATTAAGATAAGATAAGATTAGATAAGACTTTATTACCCTCTGTGGGAATTTGCCATACATTAAAGCAATAATAGAAGATTAGAATTAGATGTTATATACATAATAAATTATGAATATTTTGGTTGGCTGATTATGTCCTTTAAACTTAAAGAGGCAAGATCATACTTGCATAGGAAATAATGGTCACTATCGTGATTATTGCATATTCTGAAATATATTTATTTCCTATCCAAAGACACCTACCCCCCAAAAGAGCTGCCACACCTGCAGTTGTGACGTCACAGGTTTCTGTGTACGCAGATCTCCCTCACAGAAACCAAGATATGCATTCACATTGGTGGTGTTTTTTTCTACCAGCTGGTCAAATTCCCGCTAAGTTTAGAACAGTGTCTTACAGTTTGGATATATTTTTTATTTATTAACTATTAATATTATTTATATAAAAAAAAAAATATATATATATATATATAAAATATATATATATAAAATACTTGCAAGTATGGCCTTGCATCTTTAACATAGATGCAGTATTTAATATAAAAATGCACATGTACGGTACATGGATTCTAATGTCAGCACAAGACATGCCCCTACTCATACTGACCAAATAAGGCAAATATAATTTAGAGTAATGTGCTATTTTTATAATGGAGATATTATCAACTGATCAATATTATTACTAGTAGCTCTAGAGCCCTTGAACAAATTCAGACTCACTAATACTGTACACACACGTACATGCACCAAAAAGTATATCTTATAACTCCAAGAGATAAACATGTTTCTTATCGACTCCCAAATTTACATTTTGGTAAACAAAAATACTAGAAATGTAATTCAGATATTGGTTCATAAACCTATTTTTAAACAAAGGATCCCAACCCAACCCTAGTCATGATTTATCTTAATCCATGGAGCAATGAAGGGCGTTATATTGAGGGCACATTGTATATATTGACTGAATTCATCAATCATTATTGTGTTGTTTTCTATCCTCTACTTATATTAATAAAGTATACATAATTAAGTTGTTGTAGCATATGGCCTATTATGTGTTGGTTGCAGCCAATGCATTCTCAACCTCTTAATAATTTCATCCATAAGCTAATTAGGAATATTATACTGCGCTTGCAGCAATGTAAATATTATAATTGATAGCGAACAGTTAGCAACAGTACAGATCAATCAATGAGTTGTATGTTTCTATCAGAGCTCTGCATGTTCAACAGAGCAGTAAGATTTATCTCCCTTGAATATTGAACGGCAAAATCAAATGTCACAAATATTGTATAGATAAGATGCATTTTAGGTTTATGGTTTCATATTCGCTCATACAGACAATATTATATGGAAGTATGAACATGATTTTTTTTTAAACTGTTAAAAGCACAAAATGTAGAACTGGGTTACACTAGCTGCACAGATAACAGTGACAAGACTTTGTTAGTGTGTCTGCCACGGTGAAACGAAATTTAGAACATTTTTCACATTATTGTTATCATGCTCAGTGAGCAAGTGATTATTTAAATTTTATTGATTTAGAAATATATGCATTCATAAACAAGAGCGATAAATATGCACACATATATATGCACTCACCCACTCACACACGCATGCGCACGCACACACACACACGCAATTTCAAAATTCCATCCCTGTAATTCTAAATAATGAAATTTCCTCTATACTTATGTATATAGACACTGGTTAAAATCAAATCATTGAAAACTTAATGGTTAACATCTGGTACCAACCCATTCAATGCTCAGGCCTTTTTGGATATATAAATTTAGCTTTACGTAATGTTAACATTGAAGAATTTCCAGACTGAGTTCCAAATTTGGTAGAAAGCTTCCCCACAAAATATCTGCTGGCCCTTAATTTATTTTGTTGGGGATACAAGGAGATCACCTGGCAAATTCCGCGAGAAGTGTTCTACGATCCAGAAACTCAATTATTCTTATTACATTGTAGGATCCTCCCGACAATTATCCTGAAATAGAATACATCCCTAGGCAATGGCAATGTACAGATGTAAGTAGCTCACTGTGGATATTCTGAGCGAATTCACCGTGGATATTCTCAGTTAGCTCACCGTAGATATTCTGAGCGAGTTTAAAGTCGATGCTCTCAGTGAGCTCACCATGGAGGCTCTGTGAGCTCACTGTGGATGCTGTCAGTGAACTCACTGTGGATGCTCTCAGTCTCAGTGAACTCACCATGGATGTTCTGAGAGAGCTCACCGTCGATGCTCTCAGTGAATTCACTGTGGATGCTCTCAGTGAATTCACTGTGGATGCTCTCAGTGAGCTCACCATGGATGTATGCTCTCAATGATCCTGTTGTGCAGCACATATGATATGAGGCACTTGCCAAGGAAAACATAAAGACTAATATAAACATTGATAAAGGAATGGTAGAATGTAGCCACTAAGTGCAATGTTGTTACATTAACTGGTGTGAGATTCACAGATAACAAGACCAACCAGATGATACTACCATATATCAAGAGACCAGTCCATAACTGCAGGACTGCCTGTACATAATAATAATAATAATAATAATAATAATGTGAACAATTATATCCCGCCAAATCCACACTCGAAAGCATGCTCATATCACTACATTATTACCCCTGTGAATGGATCTGTGTGCACTCAATTTCCTTCTCAACTCCCTGGGGAATATACAACCCAAGCTGCCGTTCAAGGCCATCTCATCCTTCCGGGTACCCATTCTCTGATGGGTGAACAGAGGCATTTTCGAACTAAGCCACTTGCCCAAGGTGACACCACAAGTTCTTCAGCCTGTGATTCAATATGTGGGGCAGGAATGAATCTTAGATATGATCAGGTTCTCTGTCACTCATCCACGAACCAGCCGAGCTCGAATGTGCCACCACATGTTTGTACTATAATCTCTTCATAGTTCCATATAATAGCTAAAACCTTGCATTTAAGGCTCCAAACCTATCTACACATCACAAAATTGGAAATTGCAATATAGTGGTTTAATAGTATTCATAAAAAACAGGGGCTAATGAATTTTTGTCAAATGTAAATTACAAAATGTATACAAACCATCTTTCCATTCTTCTCTCCAAGTAACATTTCCATAATGATGATGATCCATTGGTTCTACATAATTTTGACAAACACAGTGTCTGTATGTATAACTACAGCTACATTCATAGCCATACTATCGTTTAACCCTACACAGCACAATAAACATATGGACCAATCTATACAAAACAGTAACAATGCAGTATACATGATAAGTGGTTAGCATCCAGTCAGTGAATTTAATGTATTGTACAACTCGTCAGAATCTTACATAAAAAAAATTAAGACAGGCACAGAAGTTACTTTTGAATAAGTAGATAAGGGGTTAATTGTGAACAAATTTGGTGAGTCACTACTCTGTGTCTGTACAACGCTGTATAAATGTCTGAACTTTATTCTTCAAATGAACTGAACCTACACTAAATGGTCCAGTTGACCTAAACAGTAAGCACATACAGTATCTCATTGGATGAAGTGCAAAGGTCACAAGGTTGAAAGGTCATGTTGGCTATACTGTACATAGGAAATACATTTATATGGAATAATTCATTTATATATTTTGAATTGGGGTTTAACTTTAGATCTGCTTTCATGATTCTTTCACTTATGTCACAGCTTGTTAGGGTAGGAGGAAACCTTCAACAACCATAGTGCTGAATGTTGCAGTAACCCTGCGAGCACAGGCTGGTACTCACAGACCATATAATCCTACCGGGTACCCATCTTACAGTTTGTGGTCGACTGGAGCATTGTGGATCTAAGGACTGTTCAAGTATACTTATATATACACGACGGCATGAGCTAGGCTAGAACCTGGGACCTCCAGGTTGTGAGACAGACTTAATCACCACAACACTATACATATAGACTTCTGTAGAGTTAAAGCTGGCTCACACGGGTCGAACAGTTGTACGACGAGTCTAGTTCGATTGGTCGTAGGAGTAGAACTTGTTTTAGTCATGAGATCTCGGGTGTTGCAATCCGTCGATTGGAATTATGAATTGCATCGCATGTAAAACTGAGAGACCCATTGTGAGTCCACCTTTGGAAATGTGTCAATTTCACTGTAGATAAGAATCATACCATTTTAATTCTTTCATTTAATGATTTAAACTCAACTGCTTGCAAGCATCTATAATAGATGTAATTGTTCAATAACACAAGATCACTGATGTCATCAGTCAACAAGCCATACATTATTCACATTTTTGTTCATAGTATTAGTAAGATAATTGATTGGCAATTAAAACTAGATGTTGATTCTCTAAACATGATGGATCCAGGAAGCAGACAATCTTTGATGTGTCAATATAGAAAATATATTGAAAGACGCTCAGTTAAAATTAAAACAAACCAGATACAGGAATAAACAATAAATATACTGATCAGACTAAGGGAAAATCATTCAATAATCCTTCAACATTATCTAGACTAATCATTAAAATCACACCTGGCTAAACTCAATGAAGAGTGGATGAAGCATACATAAAATATATGCTGGGAGATATGAAATGCTAACCATTATTTGCAGTAGACTTGAAGTCCCCATACTTATTTGTGCTTTAAAGCATTCATCCAAATGCAAGTTCAAAAATAATTCTATGGAAAATATTCTCATTGTAATGTAATCAAACTGTTCATACTTGATTATGATAAAGGTGGACAATTTTGATTGATATTTTCCATGTACATGTATATATAACAATATCTGATGTAGGCGATGATGATGATGATGATGATAATGATGATGACAAACACACCAATGACTTTCAGTATACACAATCAGCTTTATCCAAACTGAATATGCATGATTTGAACTGTGCACGAGCTGTTTGGTATTTTGCTAGCCAGATTTAAATTACTATTTTTGTGTAAAACAGTTACTTACTTTTATTTTTTTTAGTCAAATAACTTGTCATGACTTCAGCAGATATGCTTCACAACAAACAGGACAACAGGATGTGCAAATGGCTGTTGATGACACACCATTGATATATACTTGCAGGACAGACATCACACACATCAGACTGGGGGTAGCACAACATCACAACATGGGTCATGTGACCCTGAGGAGGTGAGGTGTAGTGCATAGAGCAGTGCATCACAGACAAGCACACTAGTTACCTGCAGAGATATGTATTGTACAACACTAAAAGGTCATTTATGAGCACAAAACAAAGATAGAGATAAAGATACATACATACATATGCTACACTGGATATATATATATATATATATATATATATATATATATATATAGCGAGAGAGAGAGAGAGAGAGAGAGAGAGAGAGAGAGAGAGAGAGAGAGAGATTGGTTTGGGGTTTACAGCCACTTTCAAGATTTGTTCACTCACATCATGGCTTGCATGCATA
>JAUTBT010049246.1:0-16102 GCA_032361225.1 Lepetodrilus schrolli | reverse complement strand
GGTTTCCTCCTGCCCTAAAAACTGACAAGTCGTGATATAAGTGAAAGAATCTTGAAAGCGACTTAAAACCCCAATAACCACTTTGGTACATATTTCCTGGTCACGTTCGACAATGTTTGTTGCAGCCTTCGGTAGCACACCAAGTACGTCGAGTGGAGGCACAGGAGGAATGTTTGGACAGACACAGACACAACCTGCTGGAGGTCTGTTCTCCACCCCTCAGTCCTCGACCACAGCGTTCAGTACCAAGCCAGCTGGATTCGGAGGTTCGTATCAGGCTTTGCTCGAGAGCTGCGTGCAATTAGCTATATTCCAGAAGATGTCTTCCAACAGTTCGGTTTTCCATATCAGTGCTCAACGCTACCTTTTTGTTTTGGCTGTCTGACAGGGAATCTTGGGGATCGTTATCACTTGTCAGAAATATTAATTTACCTGTTACATGATTTTTCGAACCAAGGTTTCAATGGTTGCCCTGAGGTGACCATTTTGACAGCATTGCCTACTGTAGTTAAGTTAAAAAATTGTTTATGGTATTAATAAACAAGAAATATGGTGAACAGACGGTAAAACTTTGAAATGGAAATATTAATTTTCTGCTGCCAATTTTCTGTCTACATTTCACTTGTGATATATTTCTGGTTGGTATTCCAGGTTTTGGAACAACCACCTCGACGTCGAGCGGTTTATTCGGACAACAGAATCCCGCGCCCACCGGAGGTATGCTGTTTGGCCAAGGAGCATCTGCAGGTATATAAAGCCACTGTACTTCATGGCTGTTGAGATATGCTTGTCAAATCATAATGCATCACTATGTAATTGGACTATTAAACAATAAAGGCAAGGAGAAACCCTCGAGCAACATTATTACAATATAATAATAATAATAATAATAATAAGCACATTTGTAATGCGCCAACCCATCGTTTTCACAATGCTCGAGGCGCTAGCTACATTATTACCCCGGTCAATGGATCTGTGCACACTCAATTTCCTTCTCAACTCCCTGGGTAGTATATAACCCAAGCTGCCATTCAAGGCGCTACATGGTTATCATTCACATGTCCATCTCATCCTTCTGGGTACCCATTCTCTGCTGAGGCATTATCGAACTAAGCCACTTGCTTAAGGTGACACCACAAGTTTTTCAGACTGATTCAGTGTGGGGCAGGAACAAATCCTAGATACGATCAGGTTCTCGGTCACCCATCCACAAACCAGCCGAGCTCGAACGTGCTTCACTTTAACCTGAGCGGTCAGCCGTGCACGGGACCATGTGCCACCACAATATGGAAACATTCATGTTGTAGCACATGCATGAATCCACCTAGGCATACAGATTACGGAAACTAATTGATACTTCGGGGAAATATTGTGAAATTATTTCACCATGTTGAATTAATCTTACATCGTTTTTCATCCTCTACTATAGATTATAGTATAATAAAATTTTAATTGTTGTGTATGGGTGATGGATGCCTGCTCAAGTATTCACTTTAGAGTTGTTTGTTTGAAGAGAGAATTGAATGTGCAGGTTTTGTGTATCACAGTGAACGGTGCACATGCGACATTGTGCCAATATTAAAACATGCAGGTAACACATGGTCTGCTACAGTCGTGCATCGTCAAATATGGGTGAAATATTCCCACAGGTGTAAAACAACAAATTAATCAAAAACTTAATCTTGCATTATTTGTTACCTTCTACCATTCATTTTGTGTGGCCTTTGCTTGAAGAAAGATCGTCGCAAATGGGTGAAAGATTCCCGCAGCGACGTTAAGCTCCACAATCCCTCACTCATTTGAAGAACGAGCCAAATATGCACAGGTGAATATTGATACATGCAGTGACACATGCTCCATTCTGGCTGTGTTTCAGGTTTTGTGGCCAACACGAGTGGCACGACGGTCAAGTTCAGCCCCCCCAGCGGACAGGACACGATGATGAAAAATGGTGTGTCCACCAACATCAACACCCGACACCAGTGCATCACAGCCATGAAGGAATACGACAACAAGTGTCTGGAGGTCAGTAGATGGGGTCAATCTGGAGGTCAGCAGATGAGGTCAGTCTGGAGGTCAGTAGGTTGGGGTCAGTCTGGAGCTCAGTAGATGGGGGTCAGTCTGGAGGTCAGTAGGTTGGGGTCAGTCTGGAGGTCAGTAGATGAGGTCAGTCTGGAGATCAGTAGATGGCGGTCAGTCTGGAGGTCAGTATAGCAGACCACGTGTTACCTGCATGTTTTAATATTGGGGTCAGTCTGGAGGTCAGTAGATGGGGTCAATCTGGAGGTCAGTAGATGAGGTCAGTCTGGAGATCAGCAGATGGGGGGGTCAGTCTGGTGAGTGAGTGATTATAGAGTTTAATGTCGCTGCAGGAATCTTTCACCTATTTGCGACGAGGTCAGTCTGGAGGTCAGTAGACGAGGGGCCAGTGGAGGTCAAACACTAATTTCTACTAACCCTTAGGATACCTTAACTGTTGGGGATAAAAGGTGCGGTTTAGCGTTAATTTATATCCATGTATAAATATACACATTATTGTTATTTTTCTTACAATGTTGTGGTGTCTGTGTCACTAGGAGCTGCGTGTGGAGGACTACCTGGCCAACAGGAAGGGAAAACAGCAGCAGCAGCAGCAGCAGCAGCAGCAGCAGGCTGGCGGTCTGTTCGGAACCACTCCGGCCTCGTCCAGCCCTGGCAGCTTCTCCTTCGGCGGTCAGCCACAGACCCAGCAGGCGTCCACAGGATTTACAGGTACGTCCGTCAGCCCGGGGTCCGTATCGTCTGTGTATGTGTGGGAGTTGCATGAATCGTTGAGTATGGGTGAAAGATTTCTGTCGTGACGTAAAACAGTTAACTGTAAAATAAATCTTATTGTCCTGTCTCTATGAATGTATAGAAGTTGCAACAATCTTTCTTGTTGATCTGGCCCCGAGATTATAAAACTTTCTTGAGTTTGTTTCCATGCTCGACTCAAAAGTTATGTTCATAAATCTCCATATAAACGTTGAGCTTGAGCATGAAATCATACTAAAAAGGTTACGTAATCTCGGGCCAGGGTGTCACGTGTAACAGGACGGTGCGGATTTAAACCTTGTACATAAATACAGAAATGAGCCTTTTTTATTGAACACAATTTGAAATGAATTTAAGCACAGGGCCTAATTTCGAAAAAGCTGGGTTTACTATAAGAGTTGCCCACCTTGTTTATTATTTTGTGGCACTTCATTTTATTATTTACTGTTTATACAGACTTTAGAAGATCACTGGCGTTTCATACAGATGTTACAGTTCTATTTTTGTTAACAATAACAATTAAAGAAGGAAATATTTTCTGAAATTGGATTTTTCTAAAATGCAAATGCTTGTATTCTCTCATGAGGAATTTTCTGAACTATATTAAGCACTTGGTCTAAATAATGGAGGGTCTTTAATATGTGCAATTCCAGTATGAATGCATGCAACTCTTAAGGCAACCTTAAAGCTCAAACCTCAGCAATGCTGTAGTAGCTACTCTTACTGTTATATTTACCAGTGTTCGAATTGGAGAGGGTCCTACGCATTATTTGAAAATCTGCAGTGTTAAAGGTACAGATTTGACCATCATTAACATTAGGCCTATGGAGAATGACCCCCTTATTATTTTCTGAATTTCTAACCCTGGTTTCGCCGTTTTGTATAGGTGACTTAGCATAGTAAATCCTTCATCAATGCTGTATTATCAAAAGTCGTTCAGTGCCACGGGTGTTTTCCTCCTGTCCATAAATTGATGAGCTCTCAATGATCTTGAAGGTGGCTTTAAATCATCAACACCATCTATCATCTAATTATTCAGTGCTTTCATGATATCTGTGAGTTCCAGGATTAGATGAGTGAAGGAATCATGAGAAAAAATAGTGCCAGAGGTAGGGACAGACTCTAAAACATCAACACAAAGGCACACAAAAAATAAGCCCCCAAAAGGTATATATCATCTGGAAATTATTATTCAAGCTTTTGTAACACATATTTTATTCCAGGGTTTGGGACAACCACTCCGGCCGCTAGCACTGGGATGTTCGGACAGCAGAACACGGCCGTTGCTGGGGGACTGTTCGGGCAGACCAAGCCGCTGTTCGGTGGTGCCAGCACACCAGCCGCCCCTAGCGCCACTGGGTTTGGCTTCGGAGCCACCGGTCAGGCTGCGGGACTGTTTGGACAGCAGCAGAACAAGGCAAGCCAATTTGTTTATTTGTTCATATAATTCCTGGTTGACATTTACTGTTTTACATGCTTTCTATATTCATTTCTGGTGGTCTAGGCAAGAATGGAGTACATTGTTAAAAAGATCGTGCAATAGTCTATACTGAGTGAAAGTTCCATGTCTAATTTTTTTTAATAGGTGCTCAAAATACAGAACGAAAACTGCGATGCCGCTTCGCGTGTTTATTAATCGGCTATCCTTCCGAAATTTGCTGTAATGTTCTGATGGTGTAGTATATATTACACTCAGTATATAATGCATACTAAACTACACTGTATTCTCAAGAAATATCAAGAATCAGAATGATGTTAATCATAACAGAAACAACCATGTTTTTTACTTTAGTTTTTTTGTCCCTAAATTTATGAACACATAAATTTTCGTATTTTTCTAATAATTTGCACTGCTACAAATTTAATTATTTTCTCCTGTTTGAACTATTAGGATAATTACCGTAGATATGAGAGCTTCTTGAAACGATAATCCAGTTATCTGTGGATTCACATTCTTTTTGGACAATTTAGATATTAATTTAATCGGTGCATGTATTAAATACCTTTTTGGTAAAACATTCCAGACACCGTTCGGAGCTGCAGCCACTCAGCCTTCGTTGTTTGGCACGAGCGTTACCACGACGCCCGCCACTTCCTTCAACTTCGGAAATACCGCCGGCTTTGGCGGGCAGACTCAACAAGCGGTAGGACACCCTTGTCTGTCTTTGAACAATTCTCAACTTTTGTAGTTGATTTACAAATAATTATCAACTTCCGTAGCTTATTTATCATGTGAAATAATAGGATTATGTGATATGTGAAATAAACCCAAATTCCCTCCAAAATAAGGGAATGAAGTCCGTCATTCTTTGTTTCAGTGACCCGTACCTGTGTTTCAGTCACTCACCACTTTGTTTCAGCGACCTACTGCTTTGTTTCAGTGACCATTACCTGTGTTTCAGTCACCCACCACAATGATTTCTGTAATTTGTTTCAGGGCGGACTGTTTGCCAACAAGGCGACAGGGTTCGGCACGGCTACGACCACAGCAGCTGGCTTCTTCGGCGGGACGACTGGCGGTCTGTTTGTAAACAAACCAACGACCACGGCCTCTTACGGGTTCGGAACCAATACGAGCACAGCAGGATTTGGGGGTATATAGCATTTTCTCAATATTAAATGCACTGAATAGTTTGCAGAGAGGCTTGTTTGCGACTATTCCTGAACAGTGAAAAGTGTACACAATGTTTCTCGTCCATTTGAAGTTATTGGACGCACCCCTCTGAAAGAAATTAACACGAGACATTGAAACCAAGATATATCTCAAAAGGGCATTCTAAGAACTAGCAGAAGTTGAACACATTTTAAAAAATATTTATTTATATTTAATCTTTTAATTTGCTATTTGAGTCATTATTAGAGCTATTTAGATTTGTATATATAATTTTCTATTGAATGGTAATATCACAGTCTTCAACTACAATATCTGGAGGTGCAAGTTTTCATAAACATGTTTATTTATTCTCGTTTCTTTGAATTTGTTTTCCAAGGCATAGCTGAATTTATTTTTAGGAAGTGGTCATAAGCAGTAATTAATTTGTTCCTTAATTTATTTTGCTAAATTGTGCTGTTACACATCAAAACATTATTATTTATTTTTCAGCAAACACTGCTAGTAACACTCTGTTTGGAACTAAGCCCACAGGATTTGGCACTACAACATCCACTCTTGGAGCGGGAACTGGAGGCTTCAACTTTGGCAATACGGGTCAGGCAGCGGGTGGATTGTTTGGAGCCAATCAGAACAAACCTGCTTCCTTCGGCTTCAACTTCAACAATGCGGGAACAACTGGAACTACAGGTAAAGGGAGATAATCCAAACGGCTGTGAAACAAGGACCCGTTCCTTTCAATTGTGAGAAGTGTTCCCAGACAGACAGGTGATGTCGCTCCAGTACCCTGTACTGAGTGAAAGGTGTTGTCCCATCCTGTCAAATCCCATCTTGTCCAATCCAGTTTTGTTGAAATTAATACAGAGATAACATCCTGACCCTAGCTCGCTGCTTAATGGGTTAATCTTGCTTTGTTTTACTTGTAAATCCAATGCAGTGAAAGAGTGTACAGAGAATGTGGCAGTTGGACACCTAGTGAAACTTGGCTAACTGAAACTGAACTTTGTTCAATACAAAGTGTAACCTGGCTGAACATAGTGTCTCGGAATATAGTGCGTTAAATAATAATACAATATACATTTTCTTCTGTGGCATTGTCCATTGTCTTGATGGTATCATTAAGGGGATTAAGACCTCGACAAAATGGGATTCAACAGGATGAGATGTAACCGAGTGAAAGGAACAACTCGCACACACGTCTTGCATAAGCAAGATGGCGGCAAAAAGTTGCCTTAGATGTTGCGACATCACTGTACATTTCCTGTGCAGTCTACGCCACCGTGCCAGCGAGTACAGATGTCCAGAGTGTTCCGAACACTTCTTACAGTTGAAAGGAACGGGCATAGTTCTTTATGATAATTGTCTTAGAATGTATTTTTGCCAGGCAGTATCTTTATCATATTGCAGACTGAAGCTCACTCTGATAATTTATTAATTTATTTATTTTAAAAAATATTTTTTAAATGTCTTTTATTTAAAAAATATTTTTATAATATTTTTTTTTTTACTACTTATTTAAATAACAAGTTTATTGTGCATTTACAGTGCATAATTTCATTTGCATTGTATGTTTCAGGTTTTGGCACAGGACTTGGGAATGTGGGAACTGGAACTAACTTCTGCCTTGGGGGTAATACCACAACCCTAGGAGTGTGAGTATTCTTTTCTATGTGTTCATAATGCGGCCAATTTCCTGTCGCTTTCCTGTGGTATTAAGAGTTCCGTTTATCATCCATGTGATGGCACCCATGTGATGGATCCCAGAATTAATTTGAATTATTGTGAATTTATTGGTGGGATCAGAATTTCATTTGCATCATTGATGTTTAATTTCAGAACGACAAACCCAGCCATCGGTAACCAGCAACTTCAACAACAGCTACTGGCACTTGCTAGTTCTCCATATGGTGACTCACCTCTCTTCTGGAATCTGAAAATGGTATGCATTCCGTCACATTTCTAACCTTTTCCATGGGAATCTAGTGTTCTGTCAACATGTAAAATATTTCCCAAGGGAATCTGAAAATGGTATGCGTTAACTTTTATCACTTTCGCATTTTCTGAATTCCGAGAATAAAATATCCTTCACATTAATTCGCAATTTGCCATCATGTATTGAGATAATATACAGAGTTCGTAACATTTGACCACTTTCATTTTTTTTCTCTGCAGAATTCTGAAAAGCGTGAGCAAGTGCTGAAGCCAACCAACTCTGCCGCTCAGAAGGCTGTACTCAGTTCGTCCAATCAGTACAAAGTCAGCCCACGTCCCATCGCCAAGATCAAGCCAAAGTCACTGCATTCCCTCATGAATGGAAGCAAGGTATGTCATATTAATCTACCGTAGGGTCGTTACGTATGGGCGAAATATTCGCACTGCGATGTAAAGCACTAATTCATTCATTTATCTTAGGTCATAGTTCTTTGATTCAATGATTTACGGATCCGCCGTATTTGGGAAAACAAATAATTTAACAAATTATATTCTGCAGATGGTGTACTAGTCTTTAGAAAATTATATATTTTATTTAATGAATGGGTTTAAAAAATAATAATAAAGTAGAGAGATCCACTTCCATGTTTACCTCGATGCGTATGGGTGAAAGATTTAAGTTGCGATGTAAAACAATAGCTCACTGACTCCCATGCTGACCAATGGATAGTTATTTAAACAATACATGGAAAATGCTATGATAATATTTTTGAAATGATGTTTTTTCTTTCTTTTAGTCTCAGCTGTTTGACGGACTAGAGGACGAAGATTTCAGTTTCGGCAATGAGACATTCCTCCCACGCCGCAGTGTGAAGAAACTGACGCTGAAGAAAGCCAGCTGTGACACCTCCAACCTGAGCCGAGCTTCGTCGCAAACAGACGAGAATCCAGATCTGCAGTCTTTCAAGCCCGTCACCAGGTAACATTAGAACTTCAGGATTTTGAACAGGCAAAGAAGAAAAAATATTTCACCCATATACAACGACATGCAAAGTACATTCACGTAACCTCCATGCTGGAATAAGCAATGGCACTGCACTGTACGGCATCTGCGGATGCCTGCAGCTAGGCAGGAGTTAAATAGGTCAACTAGCTGTGATTGTATGCATGGATCGTCACGTATGGGTGAAAGATTTCCGCTCTGACGTAAAACAATAATTCACTTGCTTGTATGCATGGAGTGTATATTAAAGGTTCTTGTTGGTACATGTTGCAAGTTCGAGCTTACATATATCAGTAGAATAAAATTTTGATTTACTAACAAGTTGTGCTATGAGGCAAATAATCTTGAAAGTGGGTCTAAACCCCAATTTATTATTTAAAAAAATATAAATTGAAATAAATTTAATATAAACCTGAATTATGATAGCACTTTATGTTTTGATTTAGGGCATTGCAAGAGGACTTGGACAGAGCTGCTCATAGCCCAGATATGGATTCTGTTGTACGAACGAAGAGCATCGCTGAACCAACAAACCAGTCACCTTTCAAAGAGTAAGAAAATAGAAAAAAATCGGGCCAATGTTTACTGTATTGTAGTCCATAACAATATTCCTTAACCCTCTCCCTGCTGGATTAGGCACAGACACCGCTCTTTAGGGCATCTCAAGTTGCCTCCAGCATGGAGAGAGTTAAAGCGATGGATTAGAATTTTGTGCAATTCTGTTATTTTTGGTAGTGAAAAGACAAACACAGCTGTCTTCAGCTCCATAGGATTTTAATATTTTTAATGGGTTAAACATTTTTTTTATTGTAGTAATGCTACTAAAGGGATGCTACCAAAGCCAATTTTATGAGTATCTGTCCCAGTCTTCGCATATGGGTGAAATGTTCCCGCTGCGACGTAAAGCACTAATTCAATCAATCAAATCTATTGGTTCCACTCCCATATTTATTTTCTTGGAGTTTTCATTTCCTGGGTAATATGGCATTTTTCAGCAGAGACAATCTGGATGATACGATCACAGCACTGAACACCCGGGGCAAGGCGTTGTCGGGGGATACCAGCTCCGAGATGAATCATTCCCACGGTGACCAGGATGCTGACGTTTCCATCGAGCCACAGCCACAGGTAAACATTTCCTCGATCTCTTGCAATATTCAGTATCACCTACTCTTTTCTTTCCACTGAAATTCATTCAAATTCTTTAAGTCGGCTATACATCATTGACTGTATGCAGTAGTAACTCAACGTTCATTCTGTTTTCAGACGGAGGAGTTTGTGCCACATCCGACAGGAATCGTGCTGACGCGGCCAGGATACTACACGAGTCCCTCCCTGGACGAACTGATCGGCTTCATCGAGGAGAACGGCGACTGCTTTGTGGACGACTTCACCATCGGCCGAGAGAACTACGGCAGCTTGTACTTTCCTGGGGCAACGAACGTGGCAGATCTCAATCTGGACGAGATCGGTGAGACATTTTGATTGACGATCTGGAGATTTATGTGAATCTGTCTCACGTTCCACCGAACTATCATTTTACTATAATTTGGCATGAAATGCATTGATACCATGATGCTCAAGTGTATATTGAGCCTTTTTACCTGTTCTGTCTTTCGGACATTGCATAAAATAATACTTCCTCAAAATACTTAGTGATAGCTATTTAAACAGATTTATTATTAATGGTGCAAAATTTGTATTTTTGTTTACAAATTTGATTAGGTCATGCAAAAAAAATAGTTTTTCGGGTTTGTCTTTCCATAAAGTATAACATAGCAAATCTGTGTCAAAGATTCCCGCAGCGACATTAAACTCCATAATCACTCACCATAAAGTATTTCCTGAGATAATCTACCAATTAGGGGTGTGGATCCATTTCATGCCAAACTACAACAGATTCTGTTATTTCTGTTTTCCAGTGCACTTCCGTCGTAAGGAGGTGATTGTGTACCCTGATGACGAGAAGAAGCCGCCACTAGGGGAGGGTCTAAACAAACCCGCCGAGGTCACACTGGACTGTGTCTGGCCCAACGACAAGACGACTCGCTCCCCGATCAAGGTCGGCCATTTTGTGACATTTTATGACAGTTCAACTCATTGTTACCATGTTGGCGGGCATGGAAATTTCCCCTGGAATTTTCCCTGGAAACCCGCTGATTTATTTATCCACGGGTCGATTTATTTGCCCTGGACGTGGCTTGGGGCCTGCAGCCAGGATTGTTTTCTGCTGAAATCACAATTGTCTGTTGAATGGGATTTTAAAGCCGCTTTCCAGATTATTTCACTCGTATCACAGCTGGCATGTTTAGTATGCACATGCCCTGCTTGAACTAAGCTGGATTTCCAGTTAGTGCTAGCTGACGGAAAATCCTGCTGCATGAATACCCAATCAAACACATTATTAACAGACTTCAAGCCACCCAGTCGTCACATGGGTGAAATATTCCCATTGTAACGTAAAGCACCAATTCATTCATTCCTTGCATTACCCCTTTAATGCTGAGCACCAAGCAGGGGAACAACAAGTACCATATTTTAACACCTTTTGCTATATATTTGGAACTATAGACGTGATCTTTTTGGAGACGCATTTTGTGTAGAATACAGGAATACTGCCATTGTCATTAGCTGGTTTGGCTAAAATGTTTGTCCGTGTTGCAGGAATCGGCTCGACTGAGGGCAATGAAGTATCAGGATAAGATTGAGGACATCACCAGCAAGATTGGAGCAAAGTTCATCGACTACAGGCCCGAGACAGGATCCTGGGTGTTCATGGTTAGTGTATTTGGAGTTATCTGCCCCTGCCATTTGTCACATGGCTGTTGCATATGGGCTAAAGTTGCTCGCTGCGACGTAAAACAATATATCACTCACTTTGTCACATGAACATCATAATATATTTGCACAAATTGCCATGCATTCATTCAAGAAAGAATTTTATAATGTTTTAATTTTCTAATGTTCTGTGGCACCAGCCGATATTGGCATCCATATCGTCATAAATCCTTCTGATATTATGAAAAACATTAACCGATAACCATAATATTGCTAGTTTGTGAGAAGACAATTCATGTATATTAACCCTCTTCCCTGCTGGATTAGACACAGGCAATGCTCTTTAGGGCATGTGTGATATTTGTTGTTGCGTATGGATGAAATATTCCCACTGCGATGTAAAACACTAATTCAATTAATCAATCAATTTATGTCCTGTTTGTGACATTTTTACAAGTTCATGTCAAATTGCATTTGTAACTCTAGGTTTGTCCATAGAGCTACTCTCACCATAACTTTTGGCTTGGCAGGTTCATACCTGTTTACCATTACACATTTGGTGTAATTTTTATGCTTTTTTTAATTGAATGAGTGGCAAATTACTATTTTGGACTCCAGTTTTCTTAACTAAGATTACTCCAAAGGCACTTTAGAGGTAAACAGGTCTGCAGGTCTGTGCAAAGAATGACAGACTTGTTCTATGTTTCAGGTGAAGCATTTCTCCAAATACGGCTTAGTGGACGATTCCGATGAAGATGAGGTCTCGGAATCTGACAAGAAGAAGCTGAAGGTCGCCAAGCAACAGCAGCTCCAGATACAGGTCAGTAGCCAATGGGAGCTCAGATGAGGGAGCGAGCGAGAGAGGATGGGGAGGTGTGATTGGCTAACTGACCAACCAGTGGTGGGAGACCTTCCAACATTCATGAGTCGATCAATCGACGTCGTTTGTGTCGCTCAGTGAAACTTGGAAACAGATTCGTTGTGTGATGCTGTGAAGTTATAAATATGCATTGTGTATGTCTGTTGTGGATTTCTTGACGTCATCGGGTGTTGTAAATAAATTTGCTCGAAGAACAAGTCAAATATTCTTGGATGTGCATGTTCTGACATAAAATAATTGAGATTCTCTCTCATGATGCAAATTCGTGGAAGTTGTGGTTTTGTTGCAGTAATGAAAGAAGAAACACCAGCTATTGTGATGTGATTGTTGTGTTTGTGCCTGAAAAATAATGCTTTCCAGTAGAACCATTGATGAGTACTGCATTTGTGATCAAATCCACACATTGTGACTTAATGGATTGAATTGCGAAATGACTATACCCATATGGATCCAAAAGACGATGTATGTACATTGTAAATTGTACCGAATTTCCTAATGACGTGAGATCCAAGATCTTAAACTGTGCAATTTGTGATGGAATGGTTTTTCTCAATTCCATAGATACTCTTCAGTACAGTTACTACTAATTGCTCGCTGGGGAACAAGTTCTGTTTATCTGTGATAGTGTGAACTAATTATGCTATAAATGGGTGGAATCATGAAGGTTTTGACATTGTAAGTTGTATTATGTCACCGAGGATATGAAACTGTTTTGGGTACGATTTCATGCTCAACTTGAAATTTTCGTTCACAAGTCCCCGTACAAAATTTCGGTTGAGCACGAAATTGTAAACTCCAAAAAAGTTAATTACCTCTGGGCCTTGTGTTTGATGAATAAGAAATTATTTTATATTTAGTATCTTTGATGTCATTGCCAAATTGAAATATTTGTGTATGTTTTTTGCAATCATGTTGACAATTAAAAAGAGTTTCGGGCCTTGGTTCTTTAAAAAAATTTAACTTTGTGCATAATAACGATTTGGATTAGACAAGGAAAGATAAATATTACCCAGAAGAAAATTCTTTCTATTTAATGGTTTAGCTTTGTAAAATTGTAAATGTTGTGAAATTTCACTTCAAATTGAAGTTCAATGTGGATCCTAATATATATTTTTTCTTCTTTTAATATTTAATTTGGATTGTACTTGTGTATAGTATGTATAAGAAAAATTATTCAACAAATTAATTCAACGTTTTTAATGTTATGTCTATATCTATTTGCAAGATATAAGAATTATGTACATGCCTGTATCTATAAAAATGTATGTATGTACATATATATATATATATAGTAATAGTGGATCTTTGAAATAAAGTATTCAACATGTTCTTCATACCTAACTCAATGCTATATATTAGTCTTTCTGTAATGCAAGAATCAGTGGCAATAATAATTTGAGAGGTCTGTGTATTATTGATTCCATGAACACTCCATATAGAATATTGAATGCAGGGATTTGGAAAATGTTACTTGAGATTTTCAATGGAACAGCAAATAGAAATAACTAAGACCTTGTAGATGGAACAAATAAAAATAAATAATACAGAATAATACAGAAATAAAACCCAATCATTTTTAAAAAATTAAAAAATTGCCTCTTTGAGAAGTATCAGCTGGTGCTCGCAGGTTTACTGCAACATTCATCACTACGGATGTTGCAGGTTTCCTCCTGCCCTATACTACATGCCATGATATAAGCGAAAGAACCTTGAAAGCAGCTCTAAACCCCCAATTAAAAAAGATATAGAAAAAGAAAAAGAAAAAGATACTGGTAACATGCACTATCTGAACGGTCACAGTGCAGTTATCATTCTTGGTTCATCAGTACCAATCAGTTCTCGCAGATTTACTGCAATATTCAGTGCTATAGGTATTGTAGGTATCCTGCTGCTAACAATAGAACAAATCTGGAAAGTAACTATGTCCTAATTATTAATAATATATAATAGACCGACGTTGATTGTTCAGTAGACTTGGAGGTAAATTGGGTAACGTATTTTTTGAAAATAAAAATTCATAAAATTACTAGATAGCCTAAGATGTCTTATAATTTCACCAAAAACAAACTAATAAAATTACTAGCCTTCCCATCGTAGCATACATTTAACTAGCTGGCAAATGGTACATTTTGTACCCTAGCGACACAGCAAATTGTGTTTCTGTGTGTCTAATTTTATATCAAGGTGTTATTAACAGTTACAGTATTTGACAACATCCAAAATGTAAATTCTGCAGTAAGTGGAACTTCCACATGTTGGGATGCATCTGATTGGACTATCAGTGCCTACCACAGCCCTTTGATCTCGCTTTGCCAGAAAAATCTGGGCTTTGATGGCAAGGGATCGTAGCGAGTAAGCGAGTTAGATCATGTAGTTACCAGTACAGTCTAAAAACAATAAAAAAAATTAGAGGTCTTATGATTGCCTTGACACAAAACCGTTAATGTTTGACCCTTCCAGAAGCTGAAAAAACTACAAGATAGCCAACAGATAGGAAAGCCTGTCATGGGTCAAGGCGACACACAGGGTGAAGGTCATGAAGACAAGGACAAAGAAGGTTACGAGGCTACGTATGGTCAAGGTGAAGATATGGACGATTTTGACGATGATTCTGAAATGCCAGATATCTCGTCGGAGAAGTTCCCAGGGGACATGATGGACGATGATTCAGGTTTGTGGTTGACAGTGTTTCGTTCCTACGTATAAATCTTATCATAGATATTGAGGAACAGTATAAAGCCACGTACACAGCAAAACTATTCCGGTGCGTTTTGCTGCATGGTTACTGCACAAATAGCTTCCACATTATTTCTCTGAACCAGTTCTCACAGAAGTCGTACCACCCTTTTGTGAAATGCAGGTCATTAGTGCCCATTGAGAGATTTCTTCCTCTCGAGTCGAAATTAATAACGAGTAAAATCTAGATTGAACCAATCAGAGAGTTGCTTAGTCCTTCCATTTTGTCGACATGCGAAAAGATGAGTTGCGTCCCCTTTCCACATTTAATAGAGAACCTGAGAGTATCTCGGATTCGTTCCTGCCCCACACTGAATCACAGGCTGAAAATCTTGTGGTGTCGCCTTAGGCAAGTAGCTTTGTTCGAAAATGCCTCTGTTCACCCAGCAGAGAATGGGTACCCGAAAGGATGAGAGGGACATGTGAATGATAGCCTTGTCGTGCCTTGAACCGCAGCTTGGGTTGTATACTCCCCAGGGAGTTGAGGATTAATTTAGTGCCATGAGCAAGCTTTCGAGCGTAGATTTGGTGCAATATAAATGTTCACATTATTATTATTATTATTATTATTATTATTTTAATACATTGTTATATTTAATATTATTATAATACAGAATTTTGAATTGAACAATACTTTTCGCTAGAGAATAAATAGTGTGTCGTCTTCAGAACAAGGGTTAATAATAAAATGTATCACCATGTATCTGCCTGTACAGAACAGCGTAACTCTTTAAGGTAACCTAACTTCTAACCTCAGCAAAGCAAGCTTGGCAGTTTTCTGCAGAAAATGTGCACTGGACGTGGCTTGAGGCCTGGCCCCCAGACCCTGGGCTTGTTTTCCGTTGAAATTACAATTGTCTGTTGCCATGTCTTGCAAGGGTGCAGTCAATGGCCGAGGTTGGAGATAAGGTTACCTTAGAGTTACACTGTTCCGTAAAGGAGAGCCCACGGTCAAGTAGCGTATGAAGTAAGAGCAACTGAGTGTGTGTCTCAAGGATGTAGAATTACATTGGATGTGTGTTGACATTGTAGACGAGGACCTGAAGTCACAGATTCCGTCCTCTCACCGTCTGGCATCCAGTCTGGGGGTCAACGCTCACAGCATGCAGGTCATGAAGGCGTCCTTCTTTACTCAGGACGACTACCAGGACGAACTTAAAGGTACAGTACTGTCCGTTTTTCATGCACACAAAATACAATCTCCAACCATGTATGTTGCATTAATACTATTATCACTATAAGTGAAATAATCTTGAAAGCGGCTCTAAACCCTATTTAAGAACAAAAAAAAACAAATCACATTATTATTACTTTTACTACTACTACTACTACTACTACTGCTACTGCTACTGCTACTGCTACTGCTACT
>JAUTBT010049235.1:0-16103 GCA_032361225.1 Lepetodrilus schrolli | reverse complement strand
AGTAGCGTGTGTAAGCACCATGGACATTGATTACTGCTTGAACCCTGCGTCGCATATTGAGGACAAGTCATCGAAAGGTTATTTGTGGCAAATGGTTCCACTCCTCATGCAATGCAGCTTCTAACTGTGCCAGTTTGAACTGGGGGTTCTCGACGCCTGATATTCCGACTCAGGATGTCCCAAACATCCCCACAGAAAATGGGATGTGATTTTGGTGGCGCTTAACTTATGATGAGGTGTATACAAATATCTGAAAAAATATTCCACACACATTCTAAAGATAGTAGTATCTGGTAGTGTGACAGGCAGGAATATTAGTTACCAGCGTGATTTCCGGGGTGTACAGGTTTGTACAAGTCAAAATTTCTCGTACACCCCTCGACCTTCAAGGTTTTTAACAAGCCGAAATTTCTCGTAGAAATACGAGAGATTTTGGCTAGTAAAAATGCGTATGCCCTGGAAATTTATCCAAAATCGTAATAGATCTACATACTTTTAAGAAAGCGAACTTGTGAATATCGATGCATAATGTCTTTCTAATTTGCGAGTCAAGGACAGTCGCCATGACGTCACAGTGATCATGATGTCACCATTTTAAACTATGGCCAAACCGGGGTGTACAAGTTTTTCCAGGACATCTCTCAACCAATCAAATAGCTAGAATTGGCGCATATTTTAGATAATGTTTTATACTTTTAACCCTCTCCCTGCTGGATTAGGCACAGGCACTGCTATTTGGGGCATCTCTGGTTGCCTTCAACATGGAGAGAGTTAATTACCACAGGCTATAGAAGCATACATTTTGACATGAACGCAAGTGGTAAATCTTGGATTTTGTTATGATGCCCTTATTTGAATTAAGTAACATGATGAATAATTTCCTTATAAAGAAATCCCTTTGTAACCAGTTCTGTGTATGTTCTGGGTACAGAACTACAGAACTGTGCTGTGTCACCATACCATAACGTCAAGATGTCTGGCTATGTATCCTGGACTGGCAAGTCTTCTATGGAGGTCACAATGAACTTGGAACAGGTAACACGGTGCGGTCATTCCTCGCTGTTGCATATCTGACATTTTTGTCTTATTTTTTTATGTAGTGATGTGTTGCATATTAATGTCACTGAGGGAATATTTCACCATTTCAACCATTCAATTTCTTTCTTTATTTCATTCATTCTTTATTTGTTTATTTGTTTATTTCTTCTTTCTTTCTTTAATTATTTGTGTATATATGTATTTGTTAAAAAATTATTTTGATTTTGATTTTGTACAATTTGTTTTGAATTAACTATTTTGAAAATGTATTTATTTATGTTTTTTTTTTATATATATTTAAAAAAAAGTTAGTTATTTATTCACATTTTGACATTGATATTGATATTCCTTGTATGTTTTATATAATTTACAGGAAGTTAATAATACCTGGAATAAAGTTCTAAATGCCCTGTTTGTTATGGTGGCACGGAATCCAGCAACCCAAAAGTAAAAAAAATATTGCAATTTCTTTTTATTCATGCTCCCAGTGTAATTGAAATACGAATTAAAATAGGAACGTTGGTCTTTAGAGCCAAATGCACCAGGTTCAAATACTGTCCTGGGAGCCTGTCATCAGTGTTTGCGCTGTTTGTACCATGGCAATGCAGTTATAATCCACATGGTCTGTCACTACCAGCCAACACTACGGATGTTGTGGGTTTTCTCCTGCCCTAAATTGAAAAGCAGTGATATAAGTGAATTAATCTTGAAAGTGGCTCTAAACCACAAATAATATTTTTTTAAATATAGTGTTTTTTCAAGCCAAAGAGTGGGGTTTGACTTGCATTGATTGGATTGCATACACATCAATTTATTCTGTCAGTCAGTATCAGCCATAACTTATGAGTATTACTGAGACACAGTTCTTCCAGGTTCTCCTCCTACAATAATCATATCTCCAATAATGTGTAAAATGGCATCAAATCATAACTCGTTCTTGATAGTTGCTCTAAAACCCCAATTCAAACAATGTTGCGTCGATATTAACATTATTTAAAATTTGTAACTGTAAATTTCATTTTGTTTTCAAGGTCTGCTGTTATCAACCTCCTCGTACCAGAGGGTCCGGAAGAAGAAAGCATTTTTCAAAAAGGAGAAGGTAGGCAAATCATCAACCTATACTGCTCAAAGTTTGCTAGGGACACTCTAAACATTTCATTTGTACAACTATTATTGTAGCCAATGTCCAATCTCTTTTCAACCTGATTAGGATGTATTTTAAGCTATATTTCTCATATGATATTTTTTAGATTTTGTTTAAATTGTTGTTTATCATCTTATAATAATACTGTGTACATGTATAATGCACTAATTAAATGCCAAGTCCATGCATGAGTTATTATGGAGTTTAACATCTCTGCAGGATTCTTTCACTCATTTGCGACGAATCTTGCATACTCTTAGCACTATATTGTTACCCTGGCCCCGTTCCACAGAACAATCATAGCACTATGAGAGTCGCAACTATATGCTAACGTACAGGAGTTACGACTCTCGTAGTGCTACGATTGTTCTGTGGAACGGGTCCCTGGTCAGTGGATCAGTATGCACTCACATTCCCTTTCGATATACAGGCCAAGTTGGCATGTTCCAGGGACTAGATGTTGGGTATGAGTGGAAGATTCCCACTACAGCGTAAAACAATAACTCACTCACTCCAGCCACAAGAAGATTAGCATCAACTTTTCCATCTCATCCTACTGGGTACCCATTATTGTTCACTGTAAGAATCTATTTCTTCCATCGACAGCCAGCAAGCTCAAACGACAGGAAGTAGCGAGGACATCTCTGTTGAAGACTCCGCCGAGTGAAGAAGAACGACTCATCATTCATGATCTTTTCCTGAAGACCATTGACACCAGGTATGCCGATATTTAAATATGTCTGTTTCGGCTGAAGGATATTCCTCAAATGCAAAGTATAAAAGGGATATAAGGTGGACAGGCGGCAGTGCAGTACGATCATTGGGGTACAAAGGCAATGCAATTATCATCCTTGGTCTTGTTAGTACAGGTTTCCTCTTGCCATAAACTGACAAGCTGTGATATAAGTGAATCTTGAAAGTGTCTCTACACCCCAATTAAAAAACAAAGTATGTTGGATTCTCGGAACTTTCTGTATGTTCCAGTTCAGGAACGTTCAAGGTTCGCGTGAAACCTGAAAGAACAGTCTGGATGGAAAGCACTCTACTGAAGACTATGATAATCTGTCAGCCAGAGGTAATGTATTGAACAACCTAACCCTCTCAAATTGCAGCCTATTTGCTGACAAGATTTCTATGCGTAAGAAGCTCTCGTAAAATATTTGTTAAAGGCGAAGACATGCAAAGTTTAACATGGAAAGTTGTTTTGATTACATCATTTTGGTATCACCCATATACTACGAGATATCAAAAGTATCAGGATGTAGATTTTGATTTGTCATTTTCTTTTTAAAGCTGTTCACGATGATGTTTTCTTCTGCCTCTTTCTAGCAAAGGAATATCCACAACAAGATATTTGGCGGCTTCCTGATGAGACAGGCTATGGAGATTGCATGGGCCAATGCTGCCATCTACTGGTGAGTTGTACAACAAACCCACAGTTGTGTCCCTTTAATTCACTATGGTAGCTTCACCATCTCATTGATTTCCGAGCATGCTTTATCTCCCAAGGAAATTCGGGGACTATTTTTTCAATGTTCATTTATATAAGATGTTTATTTGTTTTTATATTCTCTTTACTGAATTAATTATAATCGTATTTATGCAAGTAGTTGTGTATTTATATGTTTTGTTTTCCAGCAGAAGTCGACCAAGATTACAAATAGTGGATGACATCATGTTCAAAAAGTCTGTTCAGATTGGGTCTGTTGTTATGTTATCGTCACAGGTATGAGCATTTCTACTTCACATAATGTGTTATATGTATGTGCCACTAGGGACATGGGTAGTGTTGTGGAGGGAGCGGGTGGTAGCCATTGGTAGAACGTTTGGACTGGAGCAAAAGGCCCCGGGTTCAAATCCAGTCCCGGGAGTCTGGCATCCATGCTTGCGAAAGTTACCTTTCTGACGTTGATAGTATGTACAGTGGCCTTGGTCTGTCAATACCAGCCAGTGCTCGCAGGTTATTGCAACATTCAGCGCTACAGATGTTGTGGGTTTCCCCGTCCAAAACTGACAGGCCGTGATATGTGAAAGAATCTTGAAAGCGGATCTAAACCCCAATTTAAAAAAAAATAAAAATAGTAGCTGTTAAGTGATATGTAATTTGTATTTTTTTAAAATTTATTTTGTACTATGTGCATGTACCACTGCAAAAGGAAATTTTGTTGAGTTTGAATCCCACCCATGTGAAACTGTCTTCTTAGTGGTGGAGCAAAATCATGTGTAGGATATTGAGCAGAGTTATGGCCCTTGGTTTCTCTGTGCCATCCATCGCTCATTGGTCTTTGTACTCATAGAAAATGTTTGTTTTCTATGTATATTTCCGCAATATCACTGAACTACTCTTGAAAATCTTGGAATTATATATTATCTGCAGCATCATAGAAATGTTTTGCATATTTCAGATAGTATACACGAACAAATCCGAGATGCAGGTCAAAGTTCATGCCGAGTCGTTAGACCTCACTATGGGAACAAGGGAGACAACTAACGATTTCCATTTCACTTTCGACTCGTTAGATGATAATTTGTGCCAAGTAATGCCAAAGTCTTATGCAGGTAAGCAAATTATAATGTTTGTGTTGACCATTTTCAAAAATCGCTGGAAGCTAAATGAATCACTGGCATGTCACTGGATGTTCAGTAAATTTGAGGTTGATTTAATTTCATCTATTGTTTTACTCAACTGGTTCAACCTTCATAATGATGTACAGGGAGTTGTAGGGGACGTTCCATTCACCACAGTACAGTGTTCCCAGTACTCCGGGCACACTGTTTTGTCAAAGGAACGAAACTGCACACTGTCCGTTAACTGTGTGGTATGCTCTCGCTAGCGAGGTGGTGCAGACAGAACAGGTGGTGGTGCAGACAGAACAGGTGACACCACACATCTAAAGACATTCTTTGCCACATCTTGCTTGTGCAAGAAGTGTTGAACCATTCCTTTCACACTTTCAATAGAGAGAGCTAGTACAGTTGAAAGAAAGGTTGTCAGAGCGATATTAATATGTGTTCACTCTTTTATGTTCCAGAGTCCATGCTCTATCTCGATGGAAAACGGCACTATGAAAGCTGAGACAATGGAACCGACACTAGGCCTAGAACTTGATGTTTAACAGTAGCATGTTTCCTGAAGGAAGAGCATCATCAAATACTGTGACTGTAGCACGTACACTGTGTAGATCAGCACCTGAGGATATGAAACCTTTTTGAGTGCGATTTCATGCTCAATGATACGTCTTGTTCACAAATCCCCATATAAAATTTTAGCTTTAGCATGAAATCGTATTCAAGTGGTTTCATGGCCTCAGGCCATGTCTGCATTTCACAAAAGGGTCGTACTCTAGTCTAGACAAAAATTGGGGCTTATGCCATGCTTTTACTCTGACGTGAACCTCAATTTACACCAAGACTACCGGTACGACCCCACATGTTCAAGTCTTTAGTTAGACTTGTTTACCCTATAGTAATGCTCCACTACTTACTCAATCTGATCCCTCCCGTCTATAGCATTATTGTCATAGTGAACTCTACGGTAAGGAATGACCTTTCCAATCATTTAATGACCTATCCACTCAATGTAACCACTTCATTCAATGGTTACAATGTGACCTCTCCAAATATGTAGTGACCTACTTAGTTGCAATGATATTTTGAAATGTGACTCTTCAATCATGTAGTGACCTACTTAGTCACAATGACCTTTTGAACTGTGACCTCTCCAATCATGTAGTGACCTCTATAGTTGCAATGACTTGCAATGTGACGACTCCAATCATGTAGGGACCTATCTAATTACAATGTGACCTCTCCAATGATGTAGTGACCTTTCTAGTCGAAATGTGACCTCTCCAATCATGTAATGACCTCAAGTAATCCTCCACTAATTAGTCAGTCTGATCCCTTCAGTCTAGCATTATTGTCATAGTGAACTCTAAGGTGACCTTTCCAATCATTTAATGACCTATCCAGTCAATGTGACCTTCAATCACGTAGTAACCTCTTGTCACAATGACTGCAATGTGACAGCTCCAAATATGTAGTGACTTATTTAGTCACACTGACCTCTTCAATGTGTCCTCTCCAATCATGTAGTGAACTACTTAGTTGCAATGACCTTTTGAAATGTGACCTCTCCAATCATGTAGTCACCTCTAGTCACAATGTGACCTCAAATCATAGTGACCTCAAGTCACAATGGCCTCTGCAGGGTGACCTCTCCAATCATGTAGTGACCTCTCTAGTCTTAATGAATGCAATGTGACCTCTCCAAACATATAGTGACCTCTCTTGTCATAGAGAACTTTAAGGTTGTAGCGATACACCCACCGTATGTCATTATGGCCTCCCGTCTTGAGACCTCACCTGCATTTCAAGAAAGTGCCGCACAGATAGTCAAGACTTGAATGTTTATGTCATTTCCTGCTACAGTAAAACCCTGATTTCGTGAATATGAAACATTTTTAGATTTCATAATCAAATTTTGAGTTGAGCATGAAATTGTACTCAAAAATGTTTTGTAATATGACCCGGTCATAATGACCTCACTAGTCACAAAGTGGACTTGACTTTCATACTTCATATAGGAAAATATATATTTGACTATCATGACCAATGATTTGAATCTGAACTAATGAATTTGATAATCCACTGTGTTTAGTGATGTTTATTTTACATGGTATGTGGTCAAGAACAGGAAGATTCAATTTTTTTCATTATAACTTAACTGATAACAGCGCAACATTACATATGTGCTTTGTATTGCCATCAACACTTTGTCTTTCATATTAAATTTATTGAATCATTGTCATTTTTGTTTTCAATAAATAAATTGAACACCCTGCTTATTATATATATGTGTGTGTGTGTATGTGTGTGTGTATGTGTGTGTGTGTGTGTATGTGTGTGTGTACATGTGTGTGTACATGTGTGTGTGTATGTACATGTGTGTATACATGTGTGTGTGTGTACATGTGTGTGTGTGTACATGTGTGTATGTGTGTGTACATGTGTGTGTACATGTGTGTGTACATGTGTGTGTGGCTCTGTGTGTGTGTGTGTGTGTGTGTGTGTGTGTGTGTGTGTGTGTGTTGAAATCATAGGGGATATATATATTTGACACCATCTGATGAAAACTGTTAATAATTTACTCATAGCAGGCCAGTTGAGTATAAATCTAGGATTATATACATAGCATAGGGTGTTGTTGTGGTCCCTATATCTACTTACCATAAGCTGCTTTTGATGTGGCTATTTGTCACAAGTAACATGATCAGTATGAAACGCAAGAGGAATGTCAAGGCATGCTTTCAAACAATGGCATTGTACAACAGCTAATCATGGTTGTTTTAATACGTAGGCACAGAAGGGGCATATTCACGAAACGTTCATACGAACTTCTTAGCTTAATAACGTGCGCAACAGTTTCATAGCCCTACTACTAGTATACGAATCTTGTAGATTATCGTAGGAGCGTAAGAACGTTTAGAGAAGAGGCCCTATGAACCCGAGATTACTAAAATGTTAGTATGATTTCATGTTCAATATATAATTTTATGTGATGTGATAAATAGAATCTCGCATTCGTGTTCATATATTACTGAATTTATTAAACACGTTGGCAAAGCCTCGCATAATATCAGTTTTGCGAATTCGTTTAATAAATTCAGTATTATATGTCTACTCGTATGAGATCTTCTATTAATATGAGGATTTGTGAACAAAACTGAGTTCAGCATGAAATCCTACTCAAAAACGTTTACTAATCTTGGGTACTGAATATGTTTGATTAATTCGGTGTGTAGGATGGGGTTCCATACCGTGGCAATACAGGGGTCCACATGATTTCAGCGACATTGATTAGCCTGTCATGTAGAGGTAATAAACATGACATATCAAGATCACAACCTACACCACTGATTGCACGTGGCAAACATTATCGACGGAATCACCTATTATTACACACGCATAATCACATGTGTTGCCACTGCATAATTTTGTCCACAATTTATTTTAGTAATAATTAAACATTGGAAAACTAGATGCACATTCCAGTTGGTGTCCAGTGCATCGGGAATAGGCCGAACCTAACTGCTGCGTTATTCTACAAAAATATAAGGTCGGTACCTAAATTTTAATAGCAATCGCATATATAATAACGTCTTGTTACTCTACGCCTCTTCGGTAAAATACATCACAGTAAAAAATAAAAATAAAAAGTTAGGTGTCCTCTTCCAGGATCCTGGCAGGACACTTTTTTTTTCACCTCGGGTGTCCTTGTGTATTTTTGAATATCCACAGGTGTCATGCCCCGAAAGTTTGAATTTTTTGCTGTGCATTATCGTCATCAGCACAATCAGGCCCAGAAGTTACTTTTTGACTTCATGCTCAAATAAAATTTTGTATCGGGATTTGTGTTGAGCATGAAATCGTACTTCAAAAGGTTTCGTAACCCCGTGGCCACGATCTCTCGAGTAGACCTATATAACATATGTGCAGTAAACGTTACAAGCTTGTATAGCTGGAAATAATGTTGCTATCAGTAATAATAATTGTAATAATAATAATAATAAGAAGCAGAATTTGGAAGCATGTAGCTTCAGCGTACATAACAGTTGCCCAAAATATAACGTGTAGCGATGGTTCTATTCAGATTTGCGGCGGTGCACTTTTTCATTGAAGAATCGTAGAAAGTTTGCGAATTCGGTTTAATTTTATTATGCATTTTATTCAACAGTGTATATCATTGGAAAATTGTTATCCAATTAATAAAATGGCCTCCTTTGTATAAATATATAAATAATACGCATATACTATATACTCCAATGTAATAAAGATTTACAGAAATGAAATACAGTGTACCACACTAGAATAAGAGACATATTGATATGGAGGTATACACAACAAAGTGTTGCATGACAAATACGTTTCACGGTGTGTATCTCTTGACCATTAAAATATCATGCATGATGTTCTATAACTATTGCCAGTATTGGATAATACAAATTCCCATGACCAGTAAAACAATAGGACATATTGCATTGGCCGGTAATGTGACACATAATGTTCTATATGTGCGATCTTTCTCTTCAGTCAACGGCCAGGTGCAGCTAGTGCTACTTCAACGAGGATAAAACAAACCAACCATACCCCGTCTGGAGTGAGACACACATCTGAATGGAATCCTCTTCGAGTTAGGCCAGTTGAAGGCAAATTTGATAAACATTGTGTCATGTGAAATAATTGTCGTCACGAGAAGAGTGTTCGCAATGGACACTGTTGAGGCAGTACAACATATGCAAATACGAATGGCGAATGATTCAATACCAAGGTCTCTCTCTCAAATTTACGGCAGCTATGGTTTTATACATAGAACCACGTAGACTAGTATGGAATCTTGCATAAGACTGATTCAATACCACTGTCTCTCTCTCTCTCTCTCTCTCTCTCTCTCTCTCTCTCTCTCTCTCTCTCACACACACACAAACACATGCGCGCGCACAACACATGCGCATGCGCGCACCTCAACCCGGAAGCAACAAACCGGAACTGTTTGTATTGGGCGTACACCTGGTTAGTCGCATCTCCCCATAATCATAATATTTAAATTAAATTAAATTGCTTCAATAATCGTATCCATAATTATATTACTAATAAAAAAAAATCTCTCATGGAGCCAACAAAGTATGTATTCTTCCAAGGTACTTGAGGACTGTAGCCGACGATACCCTACGGTGCCTGTAATGCAATGGTAATTAATTAATTAATAATAATAATAGATTAATAGATTAGGATCGAACAAGTCATTCATGGACAAAGAGCCTTCTAGGCTGTTCGCGAAATAGTGTGTTGATGTAATCATTGTACCTTGGTTCTTGCAGGTTACTGTAACTTTCAGCGCTACGGGTGTTGCGGGTTTCCTCCTGCCCTAAACTGACAAGCCGTGATATAAATGAGATAATCTTGAAAACAGCTTTAAACCCAAATTCCAAAAATAAATAAATAATAATAATAAATCATTGTAATATATGAAGATTGAACGATGTGCGGAAATCATGTCTCGTTATACCCCGTCACACAGAGATACGACAACTTCCGGCAGGTTACGACCGGCTACGACTGGAAATCGCAAGCAATCGTAGGTGGTCGTGGGTATGTTTTAAATATTCGTACGATGGTCGTGCCACAAGTCTTGGGTGGTCTTACGTGGCCGTGGTTGATCATGGGACTTTCGAGTCTCATTGCTACTCGCACTACTATGTGTGACTAGTCGCACGACCAGTCGCAACCAGCCACGACCAGTCGCCGGACAGGTCGTCACTAGTGGTGCGACTAGTCCTTGACGATCGTAGGTAGTCTTGGGTGATCGTACGACAAATTTACGGCAGCTATGGTTTTATACATAGAACCACGTAGACTAGTATGGAATCTTGCATAAGACTGACCTCCTTATAATACCTTGTGTATGCATGGAACTAACGAGACCATTATATTGCGTCTTAAGTCGACAGTACGGATTACCAGAAATTACTTTGCAATCTATATACGTTTGGTATGCAACATATCATAAAACAGTTGTATACATGTAGGTTCATATTCCAACATATGCCAATATTAAACTTGCTATTTGAACAGTAATATGTATGGACGGTTAATTCATCAAATATCAACATAGTACTATATTTAGTAATCATTCTTGACATAAACTACCTATATCAATTGCTATCATCATTCAGTTTCCGAATGTCGGGATATTCATAATAAAAAATCAAATATGTCAAGAATGTCAATGGACACGGTCATTGTGCGTTTTCAGAGCAATGGGCGGGATTCCAAACGTATAATTACATAACAGGGTTATTTGGGCAAGCCGTATATTGAACAACAGTAATGTGTCCTTTTAAGACACATCAGGGCGGCCTATAAACCACGAAGCTGGTTTCGCTTGCAAATATATTACTAAGAAGACTAGACAGAAAACGTGTGTGTGTGTGTGTGTGTGGTCCCCCCTTCTCTCTCTCTCTTTCTCTCTCTCTCGATCCATCAACCCTGCAGACCAAATAATTCCTTATTCTTTTATGCTGTGTGTGTGTGTGTGTGTGTGTGCGCGCGCGCGTGTGTGTGTATGTGTGTGTGGTAACCGGACAGGTGCTGACCTTGAACTTGAGCATCCAGTAGACGGAAACCAGTTCCACCACTTCGCGCTCCACGTGCAGATGTTTGGAGATGGTCCGAGTGTCCATCTCGTATGCATCGTAGACGGCTTCCTGTAACTCTTGCATTCTGGGAAATACAAAGGACAGTTTTAAAGAGATACATTTTCCCTATTTCTATAGTTCCAACTTCCCGGGATGGGTTTAATAGGTGGGAATAACACCCACGGCGTCAGCTGATGGTGACACACATTCTGAAAACAATCCTCGAAAACAGCAATATTGGAATGCTCCACAGGTCTTGGGCCACGTAAATCCTGCACCACAGAACCCGGTATCCAGTATACGGTATGTCAGAACTAGAGCAATATTGACGTAGTCCTGTGTTGAACCACTAGCAAAACCTATGTTCAAAATTCATGCCAGCTATACTCGACATGGTTAATTCCCCTGAATGTGTTTTCAATAATAACATGTATTCTTCTAACTTTATTCAGTAGCTACACGTGGTTGAAACTTGGAAAGAAAATGTCGTTAAACAATATGTAGTTCAATTAATCAAAACAACGAAAATGAATGGCATACAGTAATTTACCTATCTATATGTTCTCAAGTGATTCAACGTTGACAACATCAACAACCCCCTCCCCCCTCCCAACAAAAAATTTAAAAATCGATAATTATTAAAGCGATTGCAATTTCAAAATGTGTAGAATTACTTTATGGCGCGGAGCTTTGCCATTTGCGCTTTGCTGGGACGTTTCTTAGGGGCACGTGCCAATGGAAACTTCTTCTGCGGAGAATCCAGCTGAGAATCAGATTTGCTGTATTTTCTCTTCTTGTTGTTCCTCGGGCAGACGGCCTATTGGGAAAGCAGGTCTCTTATTGGGCATTGGACAATTTATGAAGCTACGATGAATATTAATTCCCACCATGTAAAACTCATATGAAGTAAACTAACTATCTGCGTGTTATAGATAGAGGATCTAACAAGATTAGTCATATAATACTGAATTTATTAAACGAGTCGGCAAAGCTGATATTATACGAGACTCTTCCGAGCATACTATTATCTTTGCCAACGAGTTCAGTAATATATGAACACGAATGTGAGATTCTATTCATCACATAGCTGTAGAAACAATTGTAATAACGATTTCCAGTCACAAACACTATATATAGGCAAATGTATTGGGAACTGGGTTAAATCACGCGGACAAAACATAGTTCCAAGTAAATGTGTAAATATTAATAAATGTGTTTGCATATTTAATTGAGGAAATCTTTTAACTTCATATTTGTCAAATTAAATCCCAAAAAGAAGCGCTAAAAGAGATCCAAAAAGACTTTGATATCGCGTATGAATACAATTATAAAAATATATTGTGTTATTGCACTAATGAATATATTGACGCCATTTCCTGTTCTTCTAAAAGCATGGTATAACCTACAAGGTGCGTGGCTGTTGCTCTATATACGTACTTTACGTTGTATCGCGATCTATAACGTGTGGAACATGCTGAACAACATGATTCATCTCTGAATCGAACAGAAATTTAAGCACACGATCCGTATTAAGCGTATTAAGATTTTTATCTGGAGTTTAGTCAACCCAAGGTCGTCTTTGGCTATCACCGGAACTTGGAAAATTCTGGGAAATTAAAAAAATAGACCTGACCTACTTACGGGCCCATTGCTCTTGGCATTTGACATTATACGGTAGCCGACTACCTTTTGCACATACAACTACATGTACGCTTAGACTGAAGCCATTCTTTTCGTCCGTTTCATTCAAAATACATTTAACAAAATCATCTTAAAAGTACATTTATTTTCCCGAATCACTATAACTCTCCAAAACAAATGTTTAAAGAAGAAGATGCTTGCTTTATGCCCCGAGACTGGAAACATTTTGAGTACGATTTCATGCCCAAGCTCAAATTTCATCTGGTGGACATAAGTTTGTACTAACAAAAGGTGTCGTAATCTCGGCGGCAAAGATGGCGTCTTTTAACCATGCTATTTCTTAAGCTTGGAGGATGGATCTCGACCAGTCTCGTTCCAAGAAGAGCTAAGATAGCGCTCACAGAGCCATCCTCGAAACGGTAGGAACAGTTTCCGGGGTTTCGAGGGATACACAGAGCACGCAGAGGTGGGAGCCACTGTGAAGAGTATGGATAGACGGAGATCTATGGAGATGCAATGTCAGGACTAACTTACAGAGCTGCAGACTTTGCAGACACTAGCGTTGTCGTATTCACCGTCAAAACCTTCTTCGTTGTTGGCGATGCTCACAATCTTGTCGCGGCACTAGGCAAAAGAGAAAGCCAGGGTATAGTTTCACGCATTCTCAAAACACAGGCCATTATTTTTGACGGATGTTAAGTACAATGGTCAGTGTTTCGAAGATGCATCACGGAGCTCATGTATAGGTCTATCTACTTAGGCCGAAAGACTCTGACCGTCATATCTAACCACTGACGGTAGGGTATATCGTATATCGTATAGTGGATATGAGAGTTTCGAGAAAAGATATCCGTGATCAACATTCATTACCATCCTCAATGTCCAGACTAGGTCACTGCTGTTTCATACGCTTCGATAATGGCGTATAGTTAAGTAGGCGACGGGCATGTGTTTTACAGGATGATTCAGCGATCGCCAGAGAATTATACTGGGTATCACTTCACGAAGCTCTCATATCCACTGTAAGTGATCGGTCACCCTGTACGAGAGCTTCTTTAAACTATAACCTCCAGGATATAAACATATTGTGTGCACTGTGTTAATCTTTTAACGAGGCTGTGTGGTAATGGATCGAACACAACGTCCGGTGAAGATGTAAATTACAAATTCGATTCAAGATGGACGACTTTTCCAGGAGCATACCTGTGTTTCCAAAGCTGCTATTATGCTCTCCATTGTCAACTCATGGATTGGCATGAGCCCTGGAACATGGATACAAAGGAAATACTAGTAATATATTACCATTTTGAAGTAAAATCGAAACGACGATGAATAATTACACCATGGAAATGCAGTAGCCTAGTATGTATAGCTTTGCACGAAAAACAAATAGCATTACGATACACTGCCTGTATATCTTAATGTTCTATAGTAATGAAACGACGTGAATCCAAGGTAACGGTAACTCCAACCATAGCAATGGCGTAGCTTTATGGCTAAGGCTGGAGTTACGGTTACCTTTGAGTTAAGCCGTTTCGTATCGGAGAACCCTGGAACAAAGTTCATCCTGTCCGAAATTGATGTCGAGAATCCGAAGATATCCGGCCCGAGATTTCGAAACTTTGAGTAGGCTCTACGATTAATTTCATGCTCAAGCTAATTTTTATGTGGGGATTTGTGAACAAAATGAGTTGAACATGAACTCATACTAAGAACAACAAAATGAAAATCGTAACCTTGGGTTCTAGATAGGGAAAAACTAAATTCTAAGAATTGATTCTTGAAACATGATATCCGGGTTACGAATGTTTCAGTGTTTGGTGTGCAGCAATCCTGATGCAGTATCGTCATAGATAACACTGCCCACCACAACACGGCCACTTTCAGGTTCTTCTTCCACCATAAACAGACCACAGAAAATTAAAATCAATAAAGCAATTTAAAATATTACGACAGATTCCTCTAACACAGTACCCAAAGTTTCTCTCTCCTCATTGGCGTGGTCCAGCCACGTGATGTCGAGGTCATCGAGGTCATAGCCCACGACCTTCTCATTGAGTTCCTGCATCCATGTCAACTCGTGGATGTCATCTCGAAACGTCTCGTCTCGAGATGCGTGTAGACACTTCTGCGAACTGAAAGCGCACTTATTTCTTAGAAACGGATACAAGTAACTAACACCGAAAACTGAAAAGTAAGCAAAGTATTTTGTTGGTACTTTTGGCATCAAATTTTGAATAACTACCAAGCAAGATTACCGTTACTTTAACCAAACAATGAATACATGTGCAGTACATGTCGTTTGTTGTACAAATGGCTCACAGTTTAAAGTCTCCAGGAGATGGATTCGGCCACAACATACTGTAAATAAAATATTAAACAAATTATTAGATCTCATCGGACTAGAACTTAATGGCTGTTGCGTGTGCATCCTCGAAACAGACGATTATATCTACTTAGCAACCGTTGGCATAACGGTGCGTTTCGAGGATGCCGCAGCTGGAGATAGCTGGATACCTATGAGGGAGGTAAATAGAACAGCATCTCGTAGACATTATATTTGGCAATGGACGTTACATCAAACAATTGGAAATCTTGGCAACAGATGAGCTAGTCAATCTCTGTGTTTAACCTGTCCTAAATCAAGGCTTACGCCATGACTTTAGTATAGCCGGAAGTGGCGTACACCTCGATTTACGCCAGGCTTACCGTTATACATCCTCTGCCTCGCAGGGTGATCCACTCATTGTATTCATTTAAGGATTGACTGCGATATTTTTTACGAAGAGGGTTCATACAACAGTTTGCACATCGGTTTTTTCTGTTCATACCTCGATGAACGTAACAAATATTGCAGTCAATGCTTATAAATACATTACTCAACAAATTGGTGGAAATTTAATGGATCTAGTGATCTAATGAGGTGGATAAATTGTAATTAATATTTTGTAGATCAGGGTCCAGTTGCGCGACGCTATTGTAGGCTACAATAGTTGTAGGGACTTAAACTGCCGTTACAATAGTTGTAGCGCTGTCTTATTCAGATAGCCTACAAGAGCTTCGTGCAACCCAATTCCAATTGT
>JAUTBT010049224.1:0-16103 GCA_032361225.1 Lepetodrilus schrolli | reverse complement strand
ATATATGTATATATAGTATAGATACGAGGTGAAAGAGCATTTAAGGAGCATTTGATGTATCCATGATAAAAAAAGTTAATAATTCAATTAAACATGACACTGGTAAACCAGATATAGGCGACTATTTGAATTACATGCATTTGAATTTTATACTCTAGAAAGAATAATTAATCAATGCATGGATTTCTAACGCTCTGTATTTGTACGACGGAGCGGTGTCTACTCGGACCCCAGCGTGTGATTTTGTACGATAAAAGTAATATTATGAAACTACAGCTTTCTAGATTTCGTGTATTCATTAAGCTTCCATATACACAATACAAATATAAATTATATTTTTAAATATCCGCAGATCTATAAGCGCCATATTTTGGAATTCGTTGAAAGGTGAACTGCGAAGAATAAGGTCAATATTTATGGAAGTTACAACCAAAGTGGAAATACTGGAAATAATTACTTTAGTTTGTTATTTTTCTTTTACAAAGAAAGGAGCTAGGATTTATCCTAGAGCTAAGAATTAAACTTCAGCCATTTCCATTCAGTTTAAATGGCAACTGTGGGACTTTGCTATCAACCACAGTTCAGAGTATTCTGGATATTCTTTGAACAACATCATCTTTCAATAACCCATCATCTGTAAAAGGATAGCTAATATTTCACTAGTACAAACTATATATTAAAATAATTAATTTAAATGATCTCAATTTAGCATAATCGTCCATATTTTGTTTAAATTATGACTAATAACCTTTAATATTTGTGAAGTGTCCTAAGCCATCGTGTCTGTGAAATTCCCCGGTGCCTAATTGGGCTGCGTTTCACGAAAAGGTCGTATTATATAGTCGGGCGTAAACCAGGTGTTAACACTTTGGTGAAACGTAGCCTTGAATACATACGATTATGAACACGAGGTACATGATCTGGGTCCATGTTTTTTCCCCGATTGCATACATGCAGTGACACGACAATTACTTCAATGTAAGCAATATCTCAAGTAATTCTTTATCTTCCTTTTCGCCCATTGGCTCCAGACATTGGAAAGTATCATAGCACAATTATACAAGGTATAGTCTGATCAATAAAGAGAAAGTGTTGAGTCAATGACAACAGCTGACGGTACAGTGGGCGATAATTATTTTCAACTATTGACATAATTACATTATTCCCCAACGTTTCCGTGACATTTACACGTGGTCAAAATGAATACTGTGCGTTCATTGTAGTGACTACGTTGACATTTCTCGTTCTGGCGTCGTGACGCAGTTCTACGTCATTACAACTTCTAGGGATAAGTGTCTATTGGAATTTCACAGGTGTGTGCGTGTGTGTGTGTGTGTGTGTGTGTCTGTGTGTGTGTGCAATACGCAGAACTTCATATATATCCAGTTCTATTCACAATAGTGCTAATCCTTTAAATTTTTACAGTTCAGAGTCGAATGGCAGGATGATTTCTCTAGGCACATTCTGTGCAGATCTATAGTGAGCTTCCTGTGTGGGAAATTCGAGCAGATGAAGCTATGCTGTAGAACCATGAATTGTAATAATCCACCCAAATGGTAATACCTGCCTTCAATTGTAACAAAAACCGATTGAATTGTAACACAAAATTGCATTGAATTGTAATAATTCCAACCGTCCCGAATTGTTTTCATGTTTACGACCCAAATTGTAATAACATGAAATGATAAAGATTTGCTTTGTCGAAGGAGGAGAGGATTTGTGTTTTTATCTCGTGGTATGTCTACTTCATCATCTTCATCATATAAGTCCATGATGATTATAGGTGTCACAGCATTGCTATGGGTGTTGGGATATATAGATGGACGGGTGGATGAATGGATGATGATCCCCACCTCGACGTGTATTTATTCTTAGATCTAAACATAATGGACATATGAAAAATACCCGTTAAACGGGAAACATCACATTGACAAATACTCTCAATTTGAGCCCTACGCCATCTTGGATGCGAGTAACTGCAGTTACCCGCATAGAAATACATTATTATTATTATTATTATTATTATTATTATTATATTAACGCTGTTGCCTATGGGAATTCATGTTGTCGTTTATAACCTAAATGACTTTTAAGTAAGGATCTAAAGTTAGGAATCCAGAGTTATTTATAGGTAGGTTCATGGACGTTGCTATCAGAGTTATCAGCTTAAGAATGTCGCGACACGAGGAGCTAACAAATAACACAAGAGAGACACAGATGTATTGCCCGTTCCTTATGGCAATGATTAACATTATAGTGCACCTGTTTGTGAAACAAAGGTTAGAATTAATTGGAGCAGATACTACTGAATCAATTCATCGTGATAAACCAGCATTACATAAGGCAACTTTGGACAATATAGATAATGCAATGAGACGTCAAGGCATCTGGTGGCCTCGAAATCAATAGGACGCCGGTGTCAACCATGTGAACAAACACGCGAGAGAGAAAGAGAGAGTATACTTTGAGAGAGTATACTTTTGTCCAAAATGATAATTTGCCCATGCATCATCAATAACATTATGTATAACGGAAATCGACAGGAATATTACACTGCGTCAGATATATTCTCCTTAACCTTTGATGTGGGTATAGTATATCCCCATGTATGCCTGATAATGAACATGGAGTTTATCTGGTGCCAGGTGAGGTCATTTTTACGTACGTATATACGTCATTATAGTCCATCACGTGCTAACGTCTAATTGCATCTCTGATCTCTGAATAGTCTTGAAGTTGAAAATTGATCGCTAAATTTCATATACAGTGCACTATGTCAATACCGGCACCTTTGTACTCCGGCAATCTGCGTATATCAGTATAATTATAAAGTCGGACTTCGGAGCAAAAGGTTCAAGGTTCAAATCCCGGTCCGGCATCAATGTTCGCGAAAGTTACCTTTCTGTCGCGATATTGATAGGACGCGATGTCCTTAGAGTGGCAATGCAGTTACCATCCTTGGTCTTGTCAGTACCAGCCGGTGTTCGCAGGTTTACTGCAACATTCAGCGCTACGGATGTGGCGGGTTTCCTCCTGCCCTAAAACTGTCAAGTCGTGATATAAGTGAAAGAATCTTGAAAGGGACTCTAAACCCCAATTCAAAAAATAAAATTTTAAAATAAAATAATATATTAATATAATTAGTGTGGGCGGAATACATATTATTGCTATCCGTAAATGTATCACGCTTTCTCAACCGTTAATGAAAATATGGCCATCTTTATATATGCTATACGTTGTTATTAACAAGTGGTCTTGCTATACGTTACTGTTAACAAACGGTGGGAGGCGGAATCGATGCGACATATAGCATGTTTAGAAAGACCTGAGTAAGTATCAAATGAATGTTGACGAGAGGAATTCCAATGAGAAAGCGAACCCTGATATAACTCGACGGAAATATCAATTCCTCTTGATTAAGAGTCGGACGGACACATGGTTACGTATGTTTACTGCTGAAAGGGAAATATATATCACTGGTGATCACGGGAATAGAACGAGGAGGAATCGGAGACGAGGAAAATACATATACATATCTTACCAAGTTATTGCTTCCACATACATCGTAATCATGGACATGAATTACACATTTACTGGCACTTTCTTATTGATATTGATTTCATTGTCCATACATACAACGTTCACTTGCTATAACGCAGCATGTTGGTATTATAGCCAGAGCACCTGCGTTTAAGTGATTGCCTTTCTTAAAGCAATTTATCATATAAAGTAGTATGTATAAACATGTACATTCGGATCACGAAGTTACAGAGGTTTAACTATTAGATAATAAATCATAATTAGAAACACATAATTGCCTAAGTTAAATTAAATTACCGTAATTGAAATACGATGCTATGCACGGACCCCAGCCATACTAGCTCATAATATACGTTCTTAATATGATGTTCGTTTTCTTAATTGTGATGTCTAGCTCAGCTTGTTCCAACACCATCGACACCGACATTTATTTCTGGGAGTCTGGTGACGTAAACGTCTCACCAGAGCCCATCAATTTTACCATCACCCCTTTCCGATTCCATATCTCGAGTAATAGGGTGAGCAATCTACACTACGTACAAATCAACCCACGCATGTACCACGTGAAACCTTTCCGATCTCATACAATTCCTTATGAATGAGACCTGTATAAGCTGAAGGTAATTGTCTTGCCGATATTGAGGTATTAGATGCGTAGTGGCATACCAATACATGGGCACAACGCGAACATTCTTGTCCTCTGTGACATGCAAACCAATTGCTTCTATACTTTTCCAAATACATGTATTCCTAAACTTTGTCGACTCCTAAATTCAAATCTTAAGAAATAACTTAAATATCTACAAACCGTTGACACAGACGAACATAGAACACATGATCAGATAGAAGGGATGCGTGAGTAGTTCATCTAGGAGTACTGAGGAATATCGTGACGTACATATCTATCTGTTTTTCTGAAATCTGTTGATTGAATTGTCAATGCAAAAGTATACTCCCTGTCATTTTGATCCGTTTAAACTATATATCATGTAATAGAGAACTTAAGATGCCTCTGATATAAACAACTTTAAAATTACATGGTGAGATAAATGACAACGAACTATACACCTCAAGAAACATTGATTGGATATCTTGTTCGTTCACTTCCTGTTTCCATGTCAAACCTTCCTGGTACGTTTAATCTTCAAACTGACCCAGTACCCAAGTAACCTTCTTGCCCAAAACATTATTTAACTTATTCCTGTGAATGGCAAGTAATTTGATCGATGGTGTTCAGCAACCTATAGCCCGAGGTTGAACATACACACAAAAAAAGTAATCGCAGGTTATTTGTCAGAAAGTAATGAGAAAGCTAAGCTGCCTAACTCTCCATGACGTAATACGTCCATTCCTGCTGCGGTGAGCACACCCTGCAGCCTAACATATTTGTGTAATAACGTTCTAAACTGCAATGATGCTTTTCCGATGTTATTATTTTGCATACAATAATCTCGAAGTGCGGCGAAATCCTCGATAGAAATGCTAGATTTCCTGTACGAACCGACGAAACTCCAAGGTAACTTTGTACACCAATGAATGAATTGTAATAATAGACCCAAATTGTAATACCTGCATCGGATTGGAATAAAAACTGTCCTTGTTTCTCCTGTACGAAACGGCACAACTCTAAGATACAATTAACGGTAACGAAAGTCATTGGTAAGGTTGGAGTGACGGTCGACTTAGACCCATGCCGTTTTGTACACGAGGATCTTGAATGGTACTAGTAATAAATGAAAATGTAGATGTGAATTGCAATTACAAATTGCCCTGAATTTTAATAATCGACCGATCTGAATTGTAACACAAAATTGTCTTGAAGTGTAATAATTCCAACTAGCCCTAATTGACAATTATGTTCAGGTAATACGACCAGAATTGCAATAACATGAACTGATAAAGAATTGTATTATCGAACGTAGAATCAACATGTATGTGTGTGCGCGTGCGTGTGTGTGTGTGCATGCGTGTATGTGCGTGCAGGTATTTACGAATTGGATACATTATTACAATTCAGGATTATTCAAACCTTATCTAGAACCTAGCCGAAGACTACACTAGGGCACTATAAGGTTGAGGTTAAGGTAACTTTAAAACTATGCAGTTTTGTACCGAGGCTGAGGTCCATGTATATGTAATTATAGAGCAGGGTATCCTTTCACAAAGCTCGTATCCGCTAAGAGACCATAGCGCTCTCTTTGCAGTGTGTTAGCTATCGGCAAAGAGAGCGTTATGGTCTCTAGTGGATAAGCCAGCTTCGTGAAAGGATACCCTGATCGGCACTGTGATCAATCACTACTCTGAAGCTTCTCTGTGTGAATGAACTTGCTTGAGACGTGTCAAACTTTTGATCTACTTTTCTGCTCAACCGAGCTATTGTCCGGTAATTGTAAGTCTGCATGTGCCTGTAAGCGATTCACTCTACTGGATCTAAAAGCGAACATGTTTTCGATTCCATCTGATTGCATACGAAATAAACTACATGTACGCCATAACCCTATCAGATATACTGTCTAGAGGTCAGAGGTGGATATGAAGCTCCAATAGGGTTTAAATGTTCTACGCATGTACTACGCATGCCTGACTAGTTCTATACTCATCAATGCTATAAATGATAGTGGAGTACCATAACTATATTTATCTACTTCAAACATGATATTTGCTGCGTATTACGTCATATTATTTCGTTGCTCACGTGATATTTGACAGGTTTGCCAATATTGAAGTGTAAGTTAGCAAGTGCACGTGAATAATACCACGTGATCAACACAATGATGTGATGTAATACGCAGGAATTATCATGTTCGCAGTTGAACACGGGAAAACAAAAGGTCTCTAAAACATAGTGATGTGCTATTCAGATATACTACGTAAGCTAGGGGTCGGGCAGGGCGGTGTTCCCTCTTGCACCAGTCCACACACACTCTTCTCCGCCTGTAGACCGTAAAAAAGCTCATTCTCAATACTGTAAATCAGGAAATTAATGGATATTAATGCGAAAAATGCGATTGGCTTATGGTCTACAGAAAAGTCGCCACCCAAACATTTTCAAATTCCTGTATTCATCCCTGTAATCCCATACTGCAATTAACACTACTACACTAGAATGTGATCAGGCAAGGATAGTTTACATCCTATCTGCATAATCCAGACGTATTATTAAACCTTTTCAGCTGTGTGCTCTCATAAATGACAAGCATTAAGACATTGATGTCTCACATTCACTTGGGATATCTCAAGATGGTCGAGGACTCCCGCCTCCGCGATCCGCGGATCATTTCCGCCGGGAATTCAAGGAAACACCTGTGTCGGCCAGACTTGTGACATCATACATAGTCATTAGTTCCAACGGCGTTTAACTGGTAGAAGGTGTCATTGGTGTGAAATTAGACTAAACTATGACACCTTTGCAGGAATTCAATTTCTTTGACAATTTCTGGATACCGGTACTACTACTACTACTACTACTACTACTACTACTACTACTACTACTACTACTACTACTACTACTAATAATAATAATAATAATAATAACAGTAGGTTTATAAGACGCGCAAGAGTTACATGTACCGCAATATGATAAACGGTTAAAACCATTACTTTTAATGCATTTTTACCAGGATAGCTGCATACAGTATAATATTATCATGACTTGTAACCTATCCCTTTATTAATGAATACAGCATGTTTCAGCCTAGCATTATTATATAAGCCAATAATACCACATGCATTTATTATCGTTTTCCTTATACGGTAGTATAATCCTTTCAGTTAAATAGAATGGTATTATGTTCCTTTCAGTTAAATAGAACGGTATTATAATCCTTTCAGTTAAATAAAACGGTATTATAATCCTTTCAGTTAAATAGAACGGTATTGTAATCCATTCAATTAAATAGAACGGTATTATAATCCTTTCAGTTAAATAGAACGGTATTGTGTTCCTTTCAGTTAAATAGAGCGGAATTATAATCCTTTCAGTTAAATAAAACGGTATTATAATCCCACGGGTGTTTGCTTTATGTTTTCGTGAAAACGGACCAATACGCCAGTAGATTCTGGTGTTGTACCATCACCAACATGTACATTGCCGATTTAACAGTGCTTTCAACATTTCCACTTGATAAATATCATTGTTGCTGTTTGGGTTTCTACGTCACGAAATCATTAGCATATTACCCCCATTCCTCTGTCAACTTGGCAGATCGTGACAAGGTCACTTTACTGAAAACATTTAGGTAAGGTTCTGTAGTAATAATAAGCATGTGTTAATTACATATACACTATGGCATTGTATCAATTATGTGCAATTAACTATTTATCGTGTTTGTAAACTATCGACTGCTTCTTCGTAATATATACTATTTTATATTCTAAAATTTATGATACACCTGTTTTCTATATCTTGTATAAAAGCTAAAGGTGCTAGCTGCATGTAATATATAGATGCTCAATTAGACACCGATTTCGGATACAGAGTGTAGTGACCCGGTCGAAATCGTACAAGTTTACATGGGATGTAGGTAATATGCTAATGAGTTCGTGACGTAGAAACCAAAACGGCAACAATAAAATGTATATGGTGGAAATTTTAAAAACACCATTAACGCGTCATTGCACATGCTGGGGATGGTACATAACCAGAATTTACTGGGGTTGGGTCCGTTTTCACGAAAACATAAAGCAATTTTGGCTTTGCCACCTGTTTCATTTAGCAATTGAAAAAACCACGGGCTCTATTTAAATGAATACGACTATAGTATTGACCTTTATGGTGTTGGCCGCAATATATCTAAATTACGTGTAGATTCGCTAAAGCTGAAAAAGGAAAGGTTTACTCAACGTCATTGTGACTTATTCCTTGTAGGTATAAATCATATTTATTGAGTTCTTGAATACACCTACACATGAACAATGACACTGGGTTCCTCTGACGCAAACATCAAGGCTGAATTGTACCTAGGGCCCGTTGCACAGAACATTTGTAGCTACAATTGTCGTAAAGCAAAATTTCGGAACCCACTACAAGATTACAAGTGTAATGAAGTCCATTGCATGAAACACCTTTATCGCTACAATACTTGAGAACATGGCTAGCTAAAACTATTGTAGCGATACAAGTGATTCATTTAACCAGATTTACATTTGTAGCGGGTTCCGAAGATTTGACTTACGACAATTGTATCTACAACTGTTCTGTGCAACGGGCCCCTGGATAAGACTTTACAACGTCATTATCATGGCATACTTTACAGATAGTGTCAGTCTAGCAAGCCTAGAAAGCATATTACAATACCTGCTCAGGTTTAAGATTCATTGTTCTGCAAGTTTGTCTGAGATAACGTTTTGCTGCAAATATCGGATATTCAAGTGATGGCCTAAAACATGATCTTTCCAAAGGAAGACAGAATCGATAATTGTCGGTTTCATATATATCACGGGTCGTCACATTCTCTGTGTACAGAGAGTCGTTCTATTCCCTGCAGTATCGCTGTGTGCGTTTGACATAGTTTGTTCTCATGTTTATGTTTCAAGTGAATGCTTTTGTATTGGTTTATGTTGCTGCGGTTAGTAAGGAATGACAGACGGTGCGTTAAGTTTATGTATGATGCCGATTGTATTTTTGTACAATTAAACATTTGATGTCTCTGTTCAGATAATGCATTACATAGATTCAAATGCATGCCATTAATGATAATTATTGGCAATGTATGTGGATAAAGAACGCAAATTGAAATTGCTTGCGTCTTGTCACATATTGGTAATACATATTTTATATGCATCGCCACCATGGTTGGCAATTTAGCATTTACTACGCGGAATACTTCTCAGATTCCTTTCAATCTACAAATGATATCAGTTTACGTATATTATACGACGCATCATGCATTTATATTATACGATGCTTCATGTAGATATTTTACGAAAATAACTCAATATGCCAATCTTTATTTAACAACATAGAACATTAACTGTACATAGATAGTATGCCAATATAAGTAAAATACGATAAGATAAAATAAAGTGTAAAAGTTAAAAATATTTTTGTTTAACAAAATGCAGAGAATGACACAGCGACATAAGACAATAGTAGGTTACCATAGCGCAATGCCATTGGCTCATTTGGAAATGTCCATAATACCTGGGCAACGTGTCATCAATTTGAACATCCGGATACACTGAAGACACGTGCATGTTCCCGAAAGTCTACACTCCATGAATAAGCGCCCTTATAGCAATTAGGATGTTATCAAAATCAAAGACGATCAGGGCGATTAGTAGACTGGCGGAAACACTGACACCAAAGCCATGCCCGACTGTAATCGCAGTTTTCTCAAGGTTTGGTGCCGTGGTTTTGGCCCGGCGAAAAGAGGACAGACGTTTTCTATTCAATGTTAGTGCTTCTCTTATCTCCTCCGTCTTGGCCAACATGAGTTCCTCGGTGGTGGGTAACTGGACTTGACATCGGCATATGCATTGGGTATGACCTGATTGTAAAATAATCAAAAGTAATGTGCAAAATGCAGATGGTATGATGAATAAATAGAGATTATTAACCGAGTGTCTTTAGATATCGTCTATATACTGCACGTAGGGATAATCTTTGTAATAGACGAGCTTCAGCGTGTCTAATACATAGAGATTATCCCCAAGTGCAGGATATACTAGTAGACGATATCTAAAGACACGAGGTTAATAATCTCTTTATCATCTAATATCAAGCTTAAATACTTCTCTATAAAAAGAAAACATCAACGTGTGAATCGACATTTAAAGTTACGCGTAGGAATACATGCATGTCAGTTAATTGCAAACCGCTTCACTCATTAATACATACACCTAAGGGACATAACAACTTTAAAAACAATTATCATTTTTATTACAAATTGTGAATATATTAAATCTAGTCGATTATCACATAGTCTGCGATCATAATTTTCATCTTGTTTACTATTTCCATACAGTAGCATTTATACATAGTAGTATGACGTCACATGAAAATGACGTCATGTGAAATTAGCTCCCTAATTTGCATAGTTATTAGTCAGGCAAAGTAGCACGATAGACGAAATATCTGTATACTTCCTTGTTCTTATAAACTTACTTGAATTGAATTCATATTACTGGTTACTTCAAGGGGTATTGATAACATTTTAATAAATACTATATTATTTTTTGTTATTAGTTCTTGTACATGACAATGCCAATATCAAAATATGAAAGTATAGATCGTTCATAAAATAACAACAGAACTAACAACAGGTCTAAGGTTTTAAAGGCTTTATTCAAATCATTTAAATTAATTGGATTGTAATGATGTACACATGTTTAAATATTACATGTATGCTAGTGGTGCGTTCAGGCTGCAATACATTACACTACATAACACTACGCTACTTTTCTACAAATAGCAATGCCTTAAAGTCAGTCACGCTGGACTCATACGCTAAATATGAATGACATCGTTTTACAATATGCTACACACTTTACCAACACGATAGTACTATTCAGGATCAGTATCGTCAGCAAACGGATCACCCTAGGGACAGAGGATGACTATCGATCTTAATTAATTATTGTTCCAAGTTGTTGTTTCTGATAAACGATTCTTGTTTCTAGGCTTCATGTGCTATACGTGTTCGTACGGAGGGGTAGATCTACAGAAACGAAGCTTTAGCTGTCTAAATCTGCAAAGTTATGTCGACTCCGTCAGATGTGGGAATTTCTGTGTGACGCAGGAACAGTTTGATAAACGTACGGTGACATGACTGTATTCTAACTGCTATAACATAAAGATTGTACAATACCATAAAGTAGTATACCCATGCTAATCAAACATTACCAATCTAAGTTTTTAATTCTCTTTTCGGTATCAGGTTCTAGTTTTGTTTAATCTCCAATTCCGTTGCTCAATATGATCAGGCCTCCGACCACAATTAATGTCCTTCTTTGTTTATCACTATTTAGCACAAACTAAAAAATGCATAGTAAAACTACTGTAAATCCAATATTTTTTTGGACTTGATGGTTTCGTTCTTCTTCGGTACACATTTGCTGAAAATTTGAAGGGGGGGTCGACCAGCTCCTTTTCCGGCTATTGCTAAGGTAAACAAGGTCACGGTCGTTTCCGACCAATTTACACTCCTTAGTGGTGAACTTGACACATGTACTAATAGAGCCAGAGCACATTTCAATGTAGGCTATGGGGAAATGAAGCCATCCTTCAGACACTATGAAGTCTCATCTGTCATTCTAGCTACAAAATTATGCAAAAACATTACCTACAATCAAAATACAGCCCATCTAGGAGAGCACTATGTTTCATGATGTCACTTCCATAAGTAATTGTGGTCTGAGGCAATCATAAAGTGATACCGAAAAGAGAATTCAATTTAGAATGGAATGACTATTATAACACATATATAATTTTATATGTGATTGTTGCTAAATAAAAATCCAGTATTTTATCATTAATCAGATCATAAAGCATGGACTTACTAGGCCTATGCAGACTATATTCCAATTATGAACATAATTATATATGCGCCATTACAGCGCCATTAAAATCTATAGTAGTATATCCGAAACGAAATCTGTTTACTGCGTTCGTGTTATTCCAGAAACAGGAATGATGGCGTCATTTTTACGGACATGTAGCGTTGATTGGGGAAACAAATGTTTGGAGGACGACTTCTCAATTATCTGTAAGACTTCGTGTACCGGAGATTACTGCAACGCAGGAGTGAACCCAGACCCCGAGAGCAAAGTCAAGCCAACGGTGTATCCTGAGTACCACGGTAGTGGTGGAACCTCCAGTAACTGCGACAGAACGCATATCGTCACACTATTCGTGCTACTCGCAGTGGTGTCAAAGGTGTCAGGGCTGGTTTAATCCCCTCCCTGCTGGATTATGCACAGACATTGCTCTTTAAGGCATTTTTTTCTGACATTTTTAGCAAATGTTGTATATAGTCTGCTTACAATGTTCAGGCCATGTGACCAAGCAGCATACTTATTATATATGTGTGGGTGTGTTCTTGCCTTTGGAAACTCGCATATATAGCCGGTGTTTTGAGAATGGCATACACTGTATAATTATGGACTACTGCTGTAAATCAGGAAATTAATGCGTCACTAATTTAATGCGACCTCAAACATTTAGAGACAAATGCGACAACAATTAAATGCGATCGACCAGGCCTCGATTCATGTTTTTTCCCGGACGTACCTGTCATTATTTTCCATAATGCGTAGGAATTAAATGCGACCATAAGCCAATCGCGTTTTTCGCATTAATATCCTGCTCCCATTAATTTCCTGATTTACAGTATCTCTTATATATATACAGCGCCAGTGACCAGATAACATCTGATTAGGCGCCATATGAATGCATTGTTATTATTATTAATATTATTATGTTTATTATTATGTTTATGCCATCCTCGAAACACAGAACATTGTGCCCACTTAACATCCGTCATATGGTCAGCGTTTCGGGGATGAGTGTATACGCGTAAACAGGTAAAAGGTAGCACTGTACGTATTGGTAGCAATAGAGTAGATAACGAACTCATGACGTAGACATTACGGTAAGTTCTATTGATTCGTTGCATGGATTTCCAGAACATCTTCCAGCTCCAAACGGAAATAATAGTATCCTGTATTTTCTGTATGCCATTGGTTGTAAACATTGGTTGTAAACATTGGTTGTGTGTGTGTGTGTGTTTGTGTGTATGTGTGTGTGTGTGTGTGTGTGTGTGTGTGTGTATACATACATGTATATCCTGTATGTATTTAGTTCTATTCATATTGGAAAATCCAGTTAAGTGCTATTCTGTTTATGATAACACACACCCACACAAAAATGCATCTTATCTACACTAGTATATACTGACAAAACAACTTTGTTAATACCGTGGCCACACATACATTTCATCTATACCAGTTCTCTTAGGAAGACATCAGTGTACGCTAGTGTTAAGACCCGCTTCTGTAACTATAGTATTTGTATTTGTTCTTCTGAGAAGGTTGTGAGGATTACTTGGCTGCTTTCGTGGCAATGACGGTGGAATTGACTACGTTACTTAGCTAGATGAAAATACTTATATATGAAATCTGATATACACGTAGTTCGCAGTCGCGGAACACATTAATTTGTCGTACACAATTAGTGCTATAGGTATTAACTTGTCCTCACCTATGATATGTAACCCAGCACAGAAAGACTTCTCAGGCTTCACATTATTAAGGCTTTCCTTCCAAGCACGTGTAGTTACGGAATGGCGGGCTTTGCGTTGTGTGTCGTGCTCGGGGATGGTCAACCTTTTATCCTCTATAATTGTTCAGAGGTACCGTGCAGTCTCTACTGCATCAGAAGTTTGAAATGGAAGCTTTTCCAAGGTCAGATGGAGAATATTCCTGAGTCAGGAGAGGAATATTCCCACGGAGAGGCACTTCCCGGCACGTACACAACGCAGAGTTTACAGTTACAATATTCAACGCGGGTCAGTCTTCAATTTTACACCGGACTACTATCTTTAACTGGTTCCTGGATTGAACACTGATTGGCTGGACTAAAAGTAGAATAACCATATTTTATTATATGACACTAATATTTAAACTTTCAGGACTTAGTACTACGATACGGCAGTGCGGTTCCTTGATCGCATACTGGAACATCCCTATCGTCAGCCCAGGGGGGATGTCAAATTATCTCAATTCCAAGATGCTGTATCCCACCCTTACCCGTATGGTCCCTGTAACAGCACCCCAATACTCGGCGTTAACACTGAAACTTCTCAAACTCTACTCTTGGAAGCACGTAGCGATAATCAAAGACAGGAAGCCTTGGGCAAGTCTCATTTGGGTAGCATTGAAGAATTCCCTCGATAAATCAAGTCATTATGCATACTACCAATTTGAATTGGACACAACCGAAGAGAAGGAGCTGGAAATGGCGCTAATTGCTGCTAATAAAATAGCTCGAGGTAAATTTTCCAATATACATGTACTCCAATACTTCTCAGAATAGTTATGTTTTGGAATGAAATAAACTTTAGGCATTACTACTGAAGAATCATAAACAACATGCAACAATTATGCATTTAAGAATCCGACAGTGGCTAATCAGTAGTGACGTCATACGTGGCCAGAGATCCGCAAGTTTAATGCGTGCACGTGAGTGGTTAATTACCTTAATTTAATCCGTCCTAGTAATTTCCCTTTCAGTATTCATCCTGCTCTCAGAGGTTCTCACTGTGCGGGCTCTTATGCTCACTGCACAAAGGCTAGGCTATACAGATGGAGAGCATGTTATGCTGCTTATACCCAGAATTGATACAGTAGTTAACGAACACATGTGGAAGCAAGGCGACAATCTCGACAAGGTATATGAAATGTTCCAGATATATAGTTCCGCAGCCATCTTCCTTCGCAGCGCCACCTAGGTTTCTACCATACCGTGTATGGTGGGGGTTACTTATAGTACACAATATTTTATATCAGGAAAGGTTGTACATATTTCTGCATGTTTGAACACAGGATTCTGAGTAATATTAATGACATTTCATGTCAAATCTATAGTAATATTAAATCTATAGTAATATTACTATAATATGACATCACATTTTATAATAATATTGTTCAGTCATGTAGATGCAACAGTACTAGTGAATTAGTACTAATTATAGGCCAGCTACCCTCAAATGTCATGAAGTGTAACATACATACAGTATTTCCTGGCAGGCTGAGGTAGAGGTTGTTTTTTTTAAAAATATGAAAGTATAAGACGATGTAAACAAATTATTGTTATTATTGTTATTGCTATTATTATTATTATTATTTCAAGTCACCGTACATTCCTTCTTTGTGCAGCACATGAGCCGCGAAAATAGGTGACACAAATTCATTCAGGAATTTACCTGGAAGTTTCATCCAGTGATATAACTAAATGAATTTGCATTTGCATTAACCCAGATAATGACCATTATTCCTTATGCAAGTATAATTTTGCCTTTTAATAGAATGTCCTGCCTATAACACTTGAGTTTGAGATTTTGCTCAGCTGAAATTTCCCCCATTTAATCAACACATTCATATTTCCCGTGTTACAGGCAGCTCAGAACGCCTTTGAGAGTTGCCTCCTTTTTAGCAGTAAGAAGTGCGATGACCATCCGGAGCTTCGAGATTTTAGGACGGAATTAAAGAAACGTTCACTCCGTGACTACGGCTACGACTACGGAGACGAAAGGGTCAGTGTCCATATTGCTTTTTCTCAAAGATTACTTTCATTCGAAGTTGTATGTCTGTAAACATTATTGTATTTTAATTCAGGTCAGTATGATGATATACAACTACTATGATTCGTTCATGATATTTGCACAAGTCCTGAATGAGACACTTGCTGAGGGGGGAGATCTGAAAAACGGAACTGCCTTTGCTCATCGAATGTGGAACAGAACCTTTAAAGGTACTGGTATAACCGTATTCGTGCAAACCCCTGTACCCCCCGTCATCTTGTCTATCATTTGTGTATTTGATGTATTTGTATCTGTCCTCCTATG
>JAUTBT010049213.1:0-16103 GCA_032361225.1 Lepetodrilus schrolli | reverse complement strand
TGTTGCGGGTTTCCTCCTGCCCTAAACTGACAAGTCGTGATATAAGTGAAAGAATCTTGAAAGCGACTTTAAAAAAACCCAATCCAATCCAATTAAGCTTTGATCATCATCGTCAACAAACTGTCAATCATCGTCAACAAACTGTCAACGTCACAACAAAAATTGAAATAAACATGCAGATGTTGAGCTTGGTGCCTATTGTATTATTTATTTATTATACAGACAGTATAGTTTCTAGGTTCTGTTGCATATCCGTGAGATGTTCACAAAGATTGGCCACATTACAACACAATTCTATCATACAGTGGATAGACAGATAGATATAGATAGATAGATCACACATTCAACAGAGGCGTACAAAACGGCTGCCCCTGATCGATCGACCAATCAGAATTCAGCTTACTCCTAAACGACTTCATCTCTTTGAACCAACGACGAGTCGTCTTCTATTCTACAAAGCATAAAATCGTTAAACAAAAGGTTTCTAAAAAATAAGGTTGCATAAAACTATTCCAACCTGTATGATCTATGTTACTTACAGCATGGTTTTGCTTGCGAGGGGGGAGAGGGGGGTTAGATTGCACCACAGGAGTTCACACAGTTTATGTAGAAATACAAACGACTGACAAAAACCATTGTATTGCACAACACTGCATTGTTTTTACAAACCAAGTTGCTTGCTTGACTAGTTGCCACAGAAATTCTGCAGCTTAATTTTCGACTGGATATATATATAGATAGATATATATATACGCTAATTGGTATTTTTCACATTGCATTTGCCTATAACTTAATACATACAGCGAGACAACCATCATGTAAAATACAGCTCATAATGCACCAGTTTAATATGAATAATACACACACATTACTCATGGGAGTTAGCATATGTATTGCCATCAAGCATCCTACATTATACAATATAATGATCATTAAATCTCCATAGGTATAATATGAACACAAAAATCCCTCCAAATATGGTCAAAACTTAAATAAAATGTAAAATTATTATTGTATCGGTATATTTTTTTCTAATAATTGACCAGAAGAAAAAAAAATGCTTTGATGAATTAAAGCCAGTTGTGTTAGTTTCACACTTGATATTTGTTAATTTCTTTTTAAAGAGTAGGAAATTTAGAGATGTAATTCATGAAGTGTGTATTTTTAGGAGCATTACGGTAAATATTTAAAAACTCCATTCAGTAAAAATTACCGCACAAAAAATTATTTCAGTGATAAAAAAAAAAAAACATCACTTACTGCCATGATTTTATTGTTGTAACTGAGAGATTTAAAAATATGCAATAATGTAAGATGCTTTTTTTTTTTAAACGAGATAACTCCCCTATAATGAGATGCAGATTGTTTGCACAGTTAAGTAACACTGCTTCACATTGATACCCTCCTACACGGATGCTGTTAAGGAGACACATGCTGTTCTAGTCAAAATGCTGCCTCAATATTAGTCTACAGTGTGGTAGTGCATGTTCAACATGCCCAACTGAATGATATGAAAAACATTACTCAAACCCCCAAGGCCTCGAATACACACACATTGTACTGCGCACTTTGACCTGTGACCTTTGCACTGGGAGAAAACGCTCACTCGCCGTTCAATACATTAGCACTTAATAATAAATCATAATATGCATTATAAATTAAAATAAATTAAAATAAATACAAGTTTCGAGGAGATGGTGAACCCAACTGGGATTGTCTAACGTTGACATTCTAACACTGCTTGTCCAACGTTCACACTATAACAAAAATTATAGAATAGACATGAAGAAGGTGTTATATTATATCATTTGAAAAATGTCCTCATGATTGTTGAAATTAGACAGTAAGCAAACCCTCCCCTGGATATCTGCTCTAAATTTGGCATCAATTGTTGTCACCAGCAAGGTTAAAACCATCCTGCGTAGTTTTCATGCATGTCTTTGGGAAAAGAAAAATAACATTTCCTATTCTTTCCCCGATATTCCACAGATAGACATAAAATTCTATCCTTAGAAGAAATGTCTTCTACTACTAGCATAAACATATACTGGTTTCCTCATGACTAGTTGGCATGTAAAATGAGCTAGAGATCATTGGGTATATATTAATTTTGGGATACTGCATGCTTAAGGTGGGATGAAATCCTGTGACACAGCTGTATATATGGCATTTTTTTTTCACATTGGAATTCTTGTGCTTATGATTAATCTGAATGGTGAATTAATATATTTCTCTTTGTAAAACAGATCTATTGTCCTTGGTATTGAATTCTGATGGCTTTGTAAAAAGTTTATAAAAGGTGGTCTGTTATCATATGTAACCCAGTTTGTGGTAAATACACATTACTTCACAATTACACACATCATTAAAAACAAATGTACAGTACAAAATTGTTACAATTAACTGAGAAATTGATGAAGCTTGGATAAAAATGGTTGTTAGCTCATCTTAGGCACAGATTTGGTCAGAATGGTTTTTGGTGTCAAAGGTCACAGCCAAATCATTATGACAATGTATGGGGTGAGACAAAAAAAACACATTTGGGAAAACACATCTAGGAAACACGTTTGGTTCTTTAATACATCTTGTAGGCTTCACTTATATAATAGCCAATATGGCAGTTAAGCCATTTGATGACATGTTCATGTCCTCTGGTTTTGTCATAGTATTTTTTGTTTTTTTTGTTCATATTTAAGTGTTTACATTCCATTGTTCATGGCACTGGGCACCGCATGATTGTACAAACTCAACTGGCCTTCATACCAGTTGAGCTAAATTCATAAATATTTGCGAAACCGTAGTAAATTAAAAATATCAGAAAATTCAGATCATGGTTTCTCATTGTTCATGATGATGACATCTTAGATCTTGTCTTCATATTCAAACAAAATTAAATTCATTAGCTAAAGATGCCCTATTCCACAAAATATAATATATAAATAGCTCGCTAATGTCCACCCCTAGTTAGCAGCCCAGTGTGCATACATAACAGACATAATCATGATATGGTTTATCTAACATGACAATGGAGGAACACAGTGATAATAAATCACTAGGCAGCTAAAAATAGACCACCACATTTTGCAAATAAATACAACCATCGATATGTTTCTTGTTACTGCTGGACATGAAGGGGAAAAGAGATCGAGAGAATACGTGAATAACCTTATCTCAGCTGAAGGCAACCATCGATGCCCTACGGAGCATTGGCTTCGATCAATCCAGCAGGGACAATGCTATGAAGAATTCTGCGTCGTACGCATTCACACGTCTTCTTTTTGCGTGCGGTTAACGTTTTCCCACGCGACTGGTCGAAATTTCTGCAGATATTTTTAACCGTCTCGCTTTGCATGGCACTTTCGAACGAGCGTTTAACGTTAAAAACAAAATTGTTCCAAAATATGCTAGAGCTACCCTCTCGAAAGTTCCTTTCCATGGGCTGGCATGGCAACCCTGCAGAATGACAGGGGTGGTTTTCATCGCGAGAATGTTTCTCTTTTCTCGTAAATAATTGTTGGGGCTCTTTTTAACATCCAGAGTACAAGCAATAAGTTTGGGACACTAACCACAAATACAGGCAAAGTCTAGACTCACATGCCAAAGTTTCCCTCAGCTACGAGGACAAAGTTACAGGGATTCAAACCAGTATATAAAAATCTGGGTTGGTTTTTGTCTCTCTTTCCCTCTATCAATGCAGATGCGTAATCTACAATAGCAGCTGCTCAGTACAGTATGAAACATATATTTATATGTATATATATATATATTGTATCTATTTATAAATGCATTTAAACAACCATACACAAAACATTCACAGAACTTTAAAGTGCCACTGCTAATCTCGATGACTTTTTAAAAATAAAATAAAATAAAATAAAGTTCAGTCAATATCATTTGAACATCACATGCAGTTAGAAAGTGTATAAACTTACACTGCGATTAGAAAGCAATTTGCAACATTACTTTTAAAAAGAAATAATAACAAAATAAAATGCATGGATTTTCCATGAAATTAGCAGTGGCGCTTTACCGCTATGGTTAGTTATATAGAAACCTGGTCTATGTACACATTGGATCCTGAATTATGGTCTAAAAATCGATGAACGGTATGTATAGTTATTGCATGGACCATGGAAACACCTATCACATTGTTCCCAGCTGACAAACCATCATGTGACAATGGAGAACAAATAAATAAATAAATTAATATAAACAACAGAGAAACGCACCCTGACATGTGGACGCAAAGAATCCGTCCAGGAAACTTTTCGTCCGGCAATATTGGTGCCGAATGTTGTCCAACCATGGAAATACGATAAAAACAGGAAATAAATAGACATCTATCTTTTCTAAGATGGCTGCTTCAAGTCTCGTGGAATGAAACAGCACTTTCCGTGCCAAGAAATAGGAATGCATTTTACTGATTTGGTTTTCGGAACAAATCGAAATTTGAACAATAAACAAATTTGATATGAAAGAAATTACTAAACATTTTCATCAGATTCTGGTGCATTTAATGTTCAATATACCATAACAATATTGAGATGTACCATTTTTATATATTGCTTAAATATTTAAAAAAAATTCATGTTGATCTAATTAAATATTGTTAGAAGTTGAAATCATGATTGTATAATATATACCGATGGGAATGACAGAATGGAATGTTTAAGCACCAAAAAGGTTGTAAACACACTTTCAACATTCTCAAAGCAACCATTATTGGAATGGGTTTAATAATAATAAGAAGTTAAAAGATTCAGTCATGGATTTCTTGTTGGGTAATAAAAAGGATAAATTATATAACATTCTCACATGATTATCTTGATCAAAAAAGATCAAAAAATACTTTCATAATTAATAACAACACACTGAGCACGATCAGAACAAATACTGAAGATCTGAACACAACTTTAACAAAATCAACCACGAAAAATAACTTAAAAAATTAATTTATGGATGATTATCTAGATATCTACACTATAAATGTGAAAAATATTGCACATCATCTGTGATTCACAATGGGAACTCACAAAATGTCTTTTTTTTTTGCTTGCTTCCACAAAACTCGTTAGACACTAACGAGTTGCGAATGTGAACTGGAGGCATATACCAGGTTAATGACTAGGACACAGCATGAGAATGAAGACCGTTGGTTATAGGACGTTGTCATATACACAGAATTTAACTAACATGATATGTCTCTGTATACAAACATAGTTGTCGTTTCACATGGCTAACATTTATCAATGCAAAAAACTGATGCAAAAAAAACAAACGAAGATAAATCATGACATAAATTGGTTAGCAATGATAGGAAATAAATAAAAATTGAGGTGTAGAATTTTCTGAAAATGATTGATGGTCTTAGACCGATTTTCAGAATCAAAACGGAATAAAAACAAATTTGGATTTCTTTTTTTTCCCCGCTTTAGAAATAATTTAAAACAGATAATGTGACTTTGAGTCACATATAAATACCGGCAGAGGATGTAAATAACTTAGGGTCTTCAACCCATTAAAATTCTCGGTCAATGGGTTTCTGTATACAAGTGGACGAGGCATAAGATAAGAAAACAACTTAACAAAGCAATAACGAAATAAAACCATTCGGTCTTTGGAATGCATGGATAACCTACGACAACACCACCGCCAGATCCCCGGAGTAGCCATCTTGACAAAAAAGTAGTCCCGGCTTGGCATATGAATGTCTATGACCACCAGAACCCCGGAAAAGTTCATCTTGACAAAAAAGTAGTCCCGACTTGGCATATGAATGTCTATGACCGCCAGACCCTGGAGGCCATCTTGACAAAAAAGTAGTCCTGGCTGCTGGCATATGAATGTCTATGAGGGCGAGATAGGGGGGGGGGTTGTTTGGGGGGTCGTGGGCGTCAGTCAGGGGTTGGGGATGGGGGTTTGTGGGGGAGGTACAGCGAGATAGATAGGAGATCTTCGCGTGTGACATACATGGTTAGCTCTTCGTACAGGAGCTGACGCTATCCCTGTTGTTGTTGCCGTTATCGTCCTGCCATTTGTCCAAAGACCGGCGCCGGGCGTTCATGAAGAAATTGGCAACCGTGCTCACTTCCAGGCCCAACTGTTGCGCGATTGTGGCCTGCATTTCTTTCGACGGACGTTTCGTTTCCTTGAATATTGCGTGGAGTGTGCGCCGCTGGATGTCTGTGAACACGAGACGGGGCTTCTTGGGTGGCCGATTCTCCTCAGGCGGCTTTTCCTGTTCTGTTTCTTTCCTCTTGCATGCTGGGAAGAGAAGACAACCATGATAACTTATCACAAAGACAGAGACAAAGAGAAAATTCGTTTAAAATTAAATATTTTTTTAAAGTACAAATATTACTTCAAAATTGTTAAAAACCTCAAAATTAGCATCAGATAATATGATAATAATACAACCATCATGATCATATTCAAAGGAATTACGAGTGATTGATAAAACTTTTGTCATATAACATCGCTAGAGGATAAAAATTACAAAGCTTAAAATTTACAAAGTTGAATGAATAAATTAAGAAACAGGTTTAATTGTTCGAGATACAGTACTTTCAATTAAATAATCAAGTGCACTGCTAAGCATTGTGTAGACTATAGAAATAAAAATGTATACAAAATCTAATTTGCAAAGTGAAGAGAAATTCACATTGTCAATCAATTTACTTCCAATGCACATTAAAAATAACAATGGTAACAGATCATATGACAATGATATTGTATCATATCTAACTTCATGTGTGTAATGGATATGGATATATAAATAAATAAATATATATATGGATCTGTATCTGTACCAATTGTGTGGATGCTGTTGAAATCCCATATATTTATATTAAAATTCAATATCAGTATATCATCGACTCAATAATCAATGTAAAACAATTACAAGATCTTGATCCACTTGGTTATAAAGGAATGAAACAAACCCAAACAAACTTAATCACAACATAGCTTTCTTCAGTGAACAGAGTCAAAGAAATTCCTTGAAACTTTGCTTATCTAAAAGTGGGGTCAAGTGTTTTCTGTTATCAAATGATGCAATTCGCACAATGGCAATGAATTCAAATCGTGTCTACGTATGAGGTTGGAGAATAAATTTTGTTGAAGACATCAACTTAAAGATCTATGTTAACTTTGTCGTCTTAACAGTTTTAGTTGACGTACTGTTTGAATTCATTAGGGAAAAAAATATATCAATATTTACTTTTTTTCTTAAACTTTATGTTGAATGGTTTTAAGTCGTGGGTGTTTCTTATGGTTAACCCTTTTGGTCCCTGGAAGACACAGGTCTGGAAATAATTGGAAAAGTTCTTCAGCTGTTGAAATGTCAATTTTTATGATATTCTACACAAACCCTTGGGCAATAAATATACCGGCTTCTCACTCTCTCGCTATCTCTCATTTACATGAGATTTCAACAGCTATCATTTGCTTAAGGACCAATGCATCCTACAGATTATTGAAGTCACAGAATTAAAAGTGTCAATGTTTATTAACTTTAACACATGATGATAATTTACCGAAAAACACTTGTAAGAGTATACATGCAAAATGGGAAGGCAAAAAGCATGGAACTGTAGTACATCATTGCAAACAATCAAAACGAAAAGCAAAAACAGTGCAGATTCAATTAAAATACAAACCATCCATCTGGTGAAATAATTTCTAGGAAACTGAACTGCACCAGCAAACAGAATAATAAAATGCATCATGCAGAAGAAGGAAAAAAAGCAGATTCACAGAGATATGTGAGAAGGATGCAGGTAACAGCAGTTGAGGTGGCTGTTCCAGTGTCCTCCCTACTCACCTTGTGTGAAGCGTGGCTGCTGGCTGGGGCCCTGTCCGGGATATGGTTGGGAATGATAGGGCTGAGTAGATGCAGTACCTGTTGAAGAGAGGATGACGTGTCTGAACAGAGTTCACTCCCTTTGTTTCAGGTTTATGGGTGACCCAGTGGGGAGGTTCCGAACACTTGACACTACTTGGGGATCCAAATTATTTTATATAATTTTAGAATTAAAAAAAATTATAATTTATATATATATATTTTTTTTAAATTGGCTTTTAAATAATTTCTTAAAAGTATGAATTTTAAAGATATAAACACTTCAGTTTATATTTCAACATTAGACTCTACTCAATAATGGGAAAACAAATTTTGAATTGTTTTCTATTTTTTCTTTCTTTTAAATTAGTGATGATGTGACAATTTCCAACAATTGCATTTCAATTTCCAACAATTACATTAAAAAAATGTTTAAAGAGTATCTTATATAATTAACTTGATCCAACCAAAGAATGCAGCGTTTGTATCGAAAACACAAAAGCCACAAGGGCCAATTTGGGCAATAATCACCTTTGACCAAGCCACACAGAACCTTGTATAACATAATGCATGTAATTTCAATTTCAAGTTTTCTGATTTACAATATTTTGGTGTACTGTTATCTGTGACCTTATAGTAAATGAACAAAATCTTGTGGAATATGCAATATGCAAAACATAATTAATGTAAGATTGTCTGATCATCAACTCAATGTGCAATCAAACAAATAAAAATTATAAACAGCATTCATGAACATGTGGGTAATACTTTAGAACAATGCCTGAACATTTCAATGTGATGAAAACTATGAATATAATCCTCCCAAAGAATTGAGTGTTTTATGTAAATAATACTGCTATAGTCGGGCGAGAGTGTTAAATTTAGTATTAGTGTTGGTATTAGTGTTAGTGTCTAGTATCAGTATTAGTGTTAAATGTTAGTGTCAGCATTAGTGTTAAATGTTAGTATTAGTGTTAAATGTTAGTATTAGTGTTAAATGTTAGTGTCAGCATTAGTGTTAAATGTTAATGTCAGCATTAGTATTAAATGTTAGTGCGAAGTATTAATCATATGAACCTGCACCAGTTTGTTACTAAATAGAGCCATATAGATCTAACTGCTTTATGACTGAATATGAAACGTTCCAGTACATCAATGACGGACAACCACTGCCACTTCATGACAATAGGGATGCATATTCCCCAGGGAGTTGAGAATTAATAAGTGGTGCCATGAGGAGTTAACTAAGCAGAACTTGGCTTAATATGCTTGTCATCGTCGTTGTTAACATTACAATGTCCAGCTTAATCACAAACAATAAAAATTGTGTTCGGTTGTCAGGTCGCTAGGTCCGATTGGCCTAAATTTGTAATGTCACCAAGCTAGTTAAAATAAAATAAAAATGGAAGCATCTCGCAAAACAAGATTCAGTTTGCCTGAATTTGTAACATCACCAAGCTAGCTAACATTAAAAAAAAAAAAAAGTGTCTAACAAAACAAAGTTCAGGTGGCTTGAATTCATAACAAGCTAGATAAATTCACAAAACTGAGGTGTTTCACAAAAAGACTTGCGACCCTCGTTCCAAATTGTGTGAAAATAAAAACTCAATTATTTACCCACCCACTTAATAAAGATCCTGATGTGGTTGACAGCACTGATATTTGAACTCGGTTCTCACGGATAGTGTGCACTAAACCCCTCGCAAGACATTTCAAATATCTATGGAGGTCAGATAGGTTAGTTTGAGTGTAATTAATCAAAATATTACTCATAGTATATCCTTGCTCAATAAGGAAGCACAGATCCACGCTTTGTCATTCTTCCTGAGCCACTCAAAGATCCAGGAAAGAAGTCTAAATTCAATGATGTATTGTACTTCCAAGAGTGTAAACATTGAAGGAAGACAAAGCAAAATTAAAGATGGGTTGATCGCTGTCCCCGATTTATAATGTTAACCACACATGCTGCTCTATGGCACCTCCAGTCGCCCACAATAGAGAGGAGGTTAACACGCTAACTAATGTCAAGTGAATCACGGCAGTATATATGTCGAGGAAGACTGTCGAGAAAATAAAAATTAACCCTCTTTCTGCTGTATTAAGGCAATCACATGTATCATGGTAACCAGGCTCGCTGCTCTAATTTCCCACAGCATTGAGGAGAAGAAAGACACTAATTTCAAATAAATCACCTGTTATTGGGCAGTATCTATATCTTCACTAGCATCAAGATCTTTCAAATTATTCATTGCATACCAATGTTTATCAAAATTGTGTAACTAGGCCATGTTAACATGGCCCCTTCTCCCTCCTTCATTGCATCGTGTTCTCGACCCGTATTTTGATTTGATCGCTATCGACGATGCATAATGGCATACAAGTCACATCCCCTCAACTTCCAACCTACCCCCTGCTGTTGTATTTTAAACTGAACCATCAATGTTGGGGGAAAAATATACAAAAACACGAAGCCTTCCAGGCTGATAACACAGCCAAATAGAGCCCCTGGGCTATCTTGGCTGAACTCTGACCTTCTGCACTCAAGCTTCCTCTGGAGGCAGGATTCTTCCATGAAGTGATCCGCGGTGAGGCACGGAATTCCACGACGCCCCGGCAACGTGAGTATTTGTCTCATCGCTTCTCGAAAGGAATTAAATTTCGGACCGAAATCAGCCGGCATTGAGGAAGGTAATGAAACTTGGGGTACGATAAGACGCCTCCTACAGTGGCCATACAATGTCATGAAATGTTTCTATATAAAAACATTGCATGGGGTACGTGTTATACAATATACAATACACCATACCATCAATATTAATAAGTGCATATGCAAACATAACATTTTCATGTCCTATCCATAATAATCCTAATGTTATCTTATCTTTTTCTTTTCTCTTTTGAATTGGGGTTTAGAGCCGCTTTAAGATTCTTTCATTTATATCACGTCCTGTCAGGTTAGTGCAGGAAACTTGCAACATCCGTAGTGCTGAATGTTGCAGTGAACCTGCAAAGCACAGGCTTGTACTGACTTATCTTATCTAAATGCAGTATTAAAGGTGAGAAAAGAATATCAAGATTTTTTTCCTAACTGATAATATGAATGACATATTAATTAGAAATTATGTGTAAATTATGAATCTTTCAAATTCTCCTAGTACCTGAACACAGCAGTCAAATACATGTAATACATTTATAAAAAATGACCTTTGAACTTTCTTAAAGCGGCGCCTCCATTAATGATAATTTATGCACATTGAAAAACATATCCTTCTGACAAGTCTGCAAGAACTGCAGTTCATAACGAGCTTCAGATGACCTTGAATGCTCAGATGATCTTGAATGCGCGTTTGTCTAGGCGGGGTTCAACAGATGTCACAATGTCACGTAATCCGACACATCAAACTATAATTTGAAACGTAATTAATAACCGACACATTTTGACGCGAGTAGCAACAACAATGAGCATGTCACCTTTAAACCCAGGAGAACATTTTCAAACAGTTTTCCGATCAATACTATCTGAATGAAGATAACTACGTTTGAGACAACACATTTGTAAGGCTCATATATAGACAAATAACAAGATTTGTAGCACGAGGGAATCCCATCACAGATTGGTAATATTGTGGTGGAAATGACATCATGACATTGTGGTGGGAACAAATACCCATAGCCTGTGTACCTACCTACCATGCATGCGAGATAGCCTGTGTGATGGCCTGTGATGCATGGCCAATGACATAGCCTCATCCATGGCCTGTAAGTTGTAAGGGCCTATGTAGCACAGTCTATGTGGCACAGTCTATGTGGAATGTCTATGTGGAATGTCTATGTGGCATTGCCACTGGGTCGGAACCAGAACTTGTGGCGTTCTCTCCATACCCATTCATGTCCCACAGTCAAGCTCCAACAGGATGACATATACAGTGTGTAAATATTTCATGGTTGAACAAAGAGTCTCTACATGCAGTAATTGCGTTCCAGTCGTCGAGACAATAAAATTATATTCCTATTCAAACAGGCCTGTTAACGAGATACCAAATCCTGCTCAACTTCTGTAATTACATGGATAGAGAACCGGCGAAATCTCGGAAGAATGGATGGGAGAAGGAAAAAGGGAAGGAATGGGAAGAAGAGAGAAAGAGCTATAAAAAGCGGACATTTTGTTCGGAGGTTAATGTAAGCCAGACTATTAGCTGACGAGCTCGTGGCCAAATTGTACAGATCAAGTCTCGGTCACTTTGGTTAAATTTAACGTTGATTTTTTTCCTTCTCTCTTTCCCCACTTCATTTCCTCGAGACAAAAACTGGTTCTGTGAGGCTCTTACAAGCAATGACAAGCTCTTTAATGAAGCGAGTTCCTTGGAGTTCCTCCAGTGCTTACAACACAGCTGCCTAGGCTGAATGAGCTGTCGCCGTGGCAACGCTTTCCTGAAAGAATCTCAATGGCGGGCAACATGGTCGCTCCCAGGAAGACGGAACAATGCCAGAGTCGACGGAACACGACGGAACATGCAAAAACTGCGTCGTAAATGATGACATTTCAGCCGGTTATGACAGATTCTAAGGAGAATAATTCACATTATCATTACTGAAGTAAAGTGCCTCCTTTTGCTAATGGAAAAGAATTTTTAAAATGTGTTTAAGAAAAAGACTATGTCGTATGTTTTTTTTTCTCTCTCTTCGTTTTGCCTGCTGATAAATGTTCCGACTGGGATTTTTGACCTTGTGTCTTGGTTTAAAGTAAATTACAAGCTGGCAAACAAAATGATACTAATTATCAAAACACTCACGAGCTTAAGATAAAAATTTCCGCTAATAGTTCCAAGTTATAACATGATGGAGAGGGTGAAGAAAAGATGTAAAAATAAAAAAATAAAAAATGAGACAACCAGTGAGTTATTTTCAAATGACTTAATCACGATAAAAAAGAAATATTAGGAAAGTAGAACATTCCATGGATGAAGATAATAAATTTATGTGTGGACATCAAGTCGATATGTGAATGTTCCGACTACATCCAAGTACATCTCAGTACACATGCCATACATCTTCCGAGTATCACAACTCGCAATCACAACTCACAATCATTTACCAAATGAAGACGTGTATACACGAAAAAACGTAGCATCGCGGACAAAGTATTCGTTATTTTCCACAAACGTCGGCTAGGAGTACTTTATACGGCAGTATAAGAACTGATCCTAATTAGGAGTCACTTAGATGACATTATTGCCAGAGTCGATCGCACTCCGTGAAGTTGAGAGGAAACCCTCATGCATGGCAATACCACTTATGTCACGTGCAATTTGTCAATAATCGGTGATTACAATCACGGGAGTTAATCCTCGTTCACAGATTTGTATCGATGGACGGCAATATGGACGGCAGTAGCGTCTTCGGCTGGGCGTCTGAACACGTTATAGCGTACGTCTAATTTCATAACAAATGATGAGCTTGTTTTATGTGAAGTTTTCGGAGAACCAAGGGTTAGGAAGAAAAAAAGACGTGTGGTGGTATTTTCCACCATGGATTCATTTGATCACGATCTTCTATTTATTTATCTCTTCATCGTTCAACATTTTGGGGAGCAAACAGAGAAACATGATTGGGCTTAATTATGTTCACATTTTTATGCGTCTTTGGTTCTTCTCCCTCCATCATTAATGATTACTACTTATTGTGTTTTATCAGCGAGTAAAAAGAGAGATTTCGCAGCAATTAAACACTGGATCAACTTTCATCTCTTGGAAAGTGCGATCAGGTTTCGTTATGTAAATACCCCCGGACATCATTGCAATGCGATTTACTTCGAAGGGTGGACGGCGTGCCACGTGACCGCTCTGCAGACATCGTCGATGGCGCCCAATCGGGGACGGCGAACGTGGGGAAAGCGGGGAATGGGGGATGGGTAAAGCGATCTCGCCTGCGGCATCGGGAGCCGTAACAGCTGAGGATTCTCCCAGCACTAAGACAATAGCAAACAAGATCTCACTGTCATCCCATGTTTGTGCCTTTTCTTTCGGACGATGGATTTATGGATTTTCCTCTCAACTTGGGAGAGATCGGGGGAGATACTTAAGAAGTTGGAGAAATCGATAACTGATTTCATTCATCTGGAAGGAAAAACTTGCCCATTTTTGTTTGCTCTTTGGCGACTCCTTGCGACCTTCAGGCAGGAAAAACAGACCCTTTTCATCCACGCGCACGCAGTGCGGGGAGCTCCTGCCAGGTGACGCGTCTCCATGCTCGGTCCGCCGCCAGCCCACCGAGATAACGGGTCGCTTGTCAAATATGTGCTCTGTAAAATCTCCTCCAAATTTCTCGAGTGCGGAACCTTCAGCAGGGGGAAAAGAATCGTCGCGACACTCCAGCGAGGGAAAATGCAGTCTAAATCTGTCTCTTTTAATTTTGTTTCATGACCAGTGGGCTGGCGAACTGTCTATAGCGTGTCTGTGGGATGTCGATCATTTCTTAAAGAAATCTGGTTACACAGGTAGCATGTACATGACATCTTGAAAGGGACATTTACTCAAAGTATGGTGCATATTGCAGGATACAGAAGATTTTTATAATTAACCATTTATATAGCACAAATAATTTCATTTGGAGACTTGATATACCATAATGATGACACAAATTTCGAAATATATTATGTGTGATAACCATTCCCAAAATCATCAGATTATTTTTTCAATGTGTAGACTTCTGTCAGCCTAATTGATGAAAATAAATAAATACCTTAGCTTTTGAAATATAAATGAAAAAATACCATTTGAAAAAACAGTCACAAAATATTTTCTACGATGCTTTGGCTACTAATACCAGCTGTGAGTCGAGGCATATAATGAAGCCAGCTGCCTTTTGGGTGTGGTCAAATTGGGTGTGACCAGAAATACATAAACCTGCCATCTACCCTAAGAAGTAGATGGTTGGGAAATTGATGGTTGGGTAAAGGAATTGTCTGTCTGGAGGGGTAAATGCTGGACACAGGAATCTGTTACGAACCGTTGATCAGATCGAAGACGAAGAACAACACAAGATTACTCATATTTACCAACACCCAATTACAATTTAAAAAGCATTCTAGAATCCAATTGAGAAAAGAACTGGTTGAACTGGTAATTCTTTTTACAAAACAAATTAAAATCATTATAATAAATCCGGATTTAATTAACGTTTCTATCTACAATAACACTCCTAATCAAATGTGATTTCAGTGAAACTGGCAACACGTTCTTTTAACGTGAAGACAATATTATCCATCTTATTTTTGCTTTAAAAAGTGTTGTATTTATAGGAATATTGACAAACTGATTTGATAGAGGCACGGCTGATTGCTCATGGGAACGTCTCAGACATTCCGTTCTTCAAAACGATTCTTTCCCCCATCAATCAAATGCAGAGCCGAGCTTGTCGTACATTTCTAGATGGACAAGGGACACTATTTATGTTCTCGCCGACAATTGTTATAAATGGAAACATAAACAGATCAACTGCCGCTATGGGTTTGGTTAATGCTCCGCAATGCAATAAGATGCTGATCCGTGAAATGTGTTAGCACTTTGCTTTTATTACACGTGAAATAATGGCATTACTTACTTAGCCTTTTGGCCGAGTTTCTAGTCGAGAACTACTCATGTTCAATGTGTTTTTGCAGTCGACTCGAGACGAAGAAATGAGGAGGGTTTCATATATCTTCACAATGTCCACTCACATTGGTTTCATTTTCTTTTTCTATGGATGAATATTCAGTCTCTGTGACTTCAGTCTCCCACTTTGATACAATATTTTCAGGACAGGATTTGTTTGTTAATAGATGTCTAGATTTTATTAATGCATGTAAAACAGATGCTGTGAATTAAAATAATTATGTGCTGATACCCAAAACCATCTATATTTTAATTAACTATTAATCGCAATGGGTGAAAGATTCGCACTGTGACGGAAAACAATAATTGACACACTGGTACCCAATCTGCCACAAAGACCAATGGCGAGTGATTAGTTGCTTAACATCATCGGAACCTTTCAACAATACACTACGGTACAAATACAGTAGAGATTTTTTAAAATACAGCTGCCATTTTAGTCCATTGGAAATCTGTAGATTATTGTTTACGAATGTACAGTTTTCTGTTCATAATATTCAGGAATGTACAATTCTCATTTGTTGGTTAATTTGGGGTTTAAAGCCACTCTCAAGATTTTTTTCACTCACATCATGGCTTGCATGCATATGTACTGCTTGTACTAGTCTGGA
>JAUTBT010049202.1:0-16106 GCA_032361225.1 Lepetodrilus schrolli | reverse complement strand
ACACACACACACACACACACACACACACACACACACACACACACACACACACACACACACACACACACACACGTAAAATATTTCAATATGAAAGACGATCATTAGCCTTGACTTGTGTGGTATCAAGTTACATCTAATGTTTGCTGAGACCATGTCATGGTCTCTTGTCACTCCACTGCTCCGATGTTGGTTTATATTTCTTCTCTTACAAAGTATTATTTTGACCCCTTGTCACAAATTAGGTTTGCTGTCACACAATGTATTGTGATGTATCTTATCGCACATATCATGTTGTGTTGTCAAAGAACTTGCAAGAAATATTTTGCAATTTCTTTTTTCAAGTAATTATTATTTTCAATATATTTTTTTAGTTGCATCTACAAATACTAACATCTAAAAAGAGAATACTGAGGCTAAATTTATTAAATGAATTTTTGTTTATACCAGTAAATATTGACATTTAAATATATGTTCCAAGATTTAAAGAGGTTAAAGGTCATTTAGGCCATAGTTATTTGATTTCCTGGTTTACGGATCCGCCAACCCGATTTTTTCCACTTTGGAAAATAAAAATGATTATTGTTATTATATTCCGCCGACAGTGTTCTAGCTTTTAGAAAATTATAATAATAAATGGTGATGGAACATTCAAATCTGAACAATTAAGTTGTGCTGATGTTTATAGCAATTATTGACAATTATATTGATCAATTATATTTGTTTTATGTCAACTGACCATTAATAATCTCCAATTATTATTATTTTTATATTGGACCCGACTGACTGGCCAAAATATCAAATTATATTTATTTACATTTTCGACCGCCTGAACCAAAATTATCACAGAAAAATCTGTAAACAATGGAATCAAATAACTATGGCCTTACAGGGGGGATATTAAATATTCTAATACACTGTACAATTAGATTTCTCTGACAAATACTTTTTTTGTTTTCAGATTTTTTACAAATTTGCGAATTATCTCCCAATGTCTCATAATCTTTTGTGTCGATAATAAAATGACAGTCTGCAGGAAAAAAGTAGGTCTATCTATATATATACTCGTCATACAGCTTCATACAATTTAAAAATATTTAAAAAAGTATTTGTCCATAGAAATAAAGAATTATTATTATTAATTTTTTTTTTAAATATATATTATTTCGTGCAAAGATGATCTTTCCACTTTAACTGGAAAAAGAACTGATCGATTAATAATAATAATAACAATAATAATACTTATTATTATTATTATTATTATTATACTACTACTACTACTACTACTACTACTACTACTACTACTACTACTACTACTACTACTAACAACAAACAAAAAAGCTTAAATTTCTAATATTATGTTGTACGGCCTAACCAATTTTGTTTTTTAAAGTTCACTATTAATAAAATTTAAAAAATCTGTTCACTAAATATTTTAAGTAATTATTATTTTATGCAGACGGGCGACGTTCGAAAGACGGAAAAGGCAAAAGTGCTAAATTTGCACGTGGCGGTGTGTGAAGAAGAGCATCAGCACGTGCATATTGAGCCTTTTCCCCTGTTGAGTAGGCAACATGGCCTGTGTTTCGAGGATGAACAGTATCGCACCATAAATACTGTCATTTCTCATCAAAATCACATCTTATGCTATCACACCATATCTCATCTCGTTGTCACACCACTTCACATCTCGTTGTCACACCACTTCACATCTCGTTAAGTCACACCACTTCACATCACAACGGTTAGTCATGATGATGTATTTAAATTTTATTTTATTTTATTTCTTATTACACCTAGTCTACGTTTCAATTTGACGTTTTATTTTAGCGAAACCATTAGGTTCAGGCACCTTCGCTATTGACGATGTAAACAGCTGGCATCCTATCAGTTCTCGTAGAATATTTGGAACTGATGCAAAAATTAAACGAATCGATAGGAAAACGGAACCAGACACACCCAGCTCCATCTCCGACATCCGGGTGATGACGTACAGCTCTTAACAGCGAAAATCCACTCCAACTAGCTACGGCAAGACGTGTATCGACACTGCGGAAGAGTATAATATGATGGATGTACATAGTTAACACTCATATTTATACAGCAATAGTAAACACGCGTAAGAGCTCCTCCGATGTGACATCATATGAAATGTTTGGTTTAAGTGGTGTTAAAACTTACAGTAGTTCCATATAATCTTTAACATTAAGCAGAATCGCAATACAATATAGATCTACACGTTAAGATTTTACACCTATAATTCCGAATACGTAATGGTTTTAAAAAAGAAAAAAACTTTAGTCTTTAGCATTAAGAATACTGACTTTTCCATTGAAGTGACTCGATGTATTATCAGCTGATAATAGCATGTATAGTATTATGTTGTATGAGCAATACATCTATGCGTCATGGACCATACTGTGTCATAAATTAAGTGAAGTCGTGTATCTGTGTTTGTCTATTCATTTACATGAAAGGGGAGCAACTCTTTCTAAATTTAGACATCCAGAAATTTAGTTATCCCCATGATTTTACCGGGAACGCAACCGTCCTGATAAACGTGGGTCGACTTTAATCTTAATACGTTGTTCATATCAAAGAAAGAAAAAAATCTAGATGGAAATATTCTGATACATTTTTTAAAAACAAATTTAGATATAGATTCTAGCAATATTATACCCACGGGATAGTGGCTATTTTATCTTTATTTCGATCAACTGTTGATTTGTTTGAAATTGCTATTGTGTATGAAATTGCTGATGCTTCTGATTGCAAAAGCTAACACTTTTTTTTGGGTTACAATTATTACCAAATAGGCGCTAAACTATGACCTCGTTGAGTTTCAGGCTGGGAATCGTAATGCCTTCCACAAACATTTATCAGCATAAGCCAAGGCTATTAATTCTTACATCATCATTATTTTTGCACGTGAAGCGAATTGTCGGCCTAACGGCCTCCAACACACTTCACGTGCAAAAATAATGTAGAGTGCTCGCACATTATCCCACACTTAAATCATGGCTCGCTATTTGCCCGCCGGACTTTATTTTCCCGGATATTGAAAGCCTGAAGCATTATACGGCACATAAAGCACGGCTGAGGGCATATAAAACCCAGTGACGGTGGAAGAAATTGGAACTGCTTTCAATTAAGATATTTTGTAAATATAATTGCCTCCATGTGGGACTCGAACTCACGTCCACGGAATCACTAGAAATGATCTATGTACGCTACCGATTAGGCTGTCCTATCCTGAGCATATCGACGATGAGAGACCGTCTCCTTGTGCATTAACTATATAAAAGATCATCTCGGAGAAAATGTAATTACTGTTCATGTCGTAGTATCAGTGATACAAGAGAAAGAATATATATATCAGCTCTAAATCCAAATTAAAAAGAAAGAAAGAAAGAAAAAGCTACGTGTATTTAGTATTTTCTATAAATGAAGATTCTCTTCAAGTCCCTTAACTTCCAACGTAGTCGTTCACTGGAGAATTTGTCATCACTGTTCATGGCGTAACATCATCACTTAATTTTTATGTTCTTTTCTACAAAGAAACATTCTCTCCACGTCCCTTTAACTTCTAACGTGGTCGCGGATCAGTTCCTATGGGGCGCTGGCTATAGTTTCTCATAGGATGTGAGAACCTTCCTTCATCAATCCAGTAGAACACTGAAGACGTCACCATCACGAACTCCCACCAGACGGGTTACCAGACAGGATGGTGCTTGGACGTATGTTCTCCAGTCTCCTGAGGGAAGACACTCCGTGTCCAACTGGTTGAAGATACGCCAGTAACGGCCCCAACATGAATGAATGTTTAAACTACAAATTCCCCGAAGTAACAGAAACTCGTCAATCATATATTTCAGTATCTTTGACATCTCCCCGACGTTATCGAATTTCAGGCGTAAGGACAAGAGAGGATACATACATATTGAATGCTTTCGTTTAAAGGCATACGCTCACAAATGTGTTATTATATATATATATATATCCGTCATCTGCTATTGCTCAAAATGGCTTGCTAATTTTTCTTATGTAGATGTAGGTGTTATCTTATGTAGACATCGATGTCTCAAATCAAGAATTCTATCAAGACAACAAGTTGCAGGCCTTTTAACCAACGGCTGACTAAATTATTGATACTATATAACTATTTATGTGTGTATACAAGGTAGAAAGTTTTAGGTAAGAATTATTTTCATCAAATTATTTGTTACCTGTCTGCGCTTTTGGCATAACATATCTACATGCATTTGTCATATGATTATAACTATGATTAACTAATGGTTTAATTATGTTTCAGGGAATTACGTTTAATCAAGATGCACAAACGGATTTCTATCCAGGCAAGTGATAAACGAATCTTCAGTGATATGCTACTGGTGGGATGAAAACCTGCGATTAACCCATGTACATTATATATACGCAGACGCTGCCTCCAGAAGTGAAGGCGGAATGAATCAGACTCGCGATAGGAGCGCTGACAGCGTCCACAGCTAGCTATTAATGGGAGGCTGTACAATGAATCCCCATTGTCTACAAGATGCGATAAGTATTATAAGGCCTATATCAAAGTCCTTCTTCAGAAAGCAAGCACATTTATCAAAATATTTAACAAATTGAACAACTGCATTTTCCGACTAGTTAGTATTCAAGTACGAGATCTCAAACTCGACCTATACAGGTTCTAGTCAGGGTGATATGTTGACAACCGCCCCCTTTTGGTCATATAGTTTTGGGTAATATCCAAATTGTTTCATTTCTTGATTGTCTGTTATCACACCACCAACATAAATCTGTCTTCAATACGTGTGGTCGTGTTTTATTAATGAAACCCGAGCCGAGTAATTGAATTTGATCAGTGACTATTTTGGAAACGTTTTGCATTTCTCAAAGTAAAACAATAAGATTAATGGCATTGGTACATCGAGTCCACTACGGTCGTCTCTGGGGTTTTGTTGGTAATCACATTAACACTGATTATGGCTCTGTGGACATTAGCAAATACTGTCTGATTTATGTCGGCATCTCTACACGTCCATGGCGCTCTGTTATCACGTCTAGATGTCCGCTGATCAATACAGTGTAACACCACAGGTGGACGTCGTCGTTATCACTGATGGTAATTGTAGTGGAAGTATTAGTAATAGCAGCAGCAGTAGTAGTAGTAGTAGTAGTAGTAGTCGTAGTAGTAGTAGTAGTCGTAGTTTACGTATACGTATACGTAGTCGTAGTAGTACTAGTAGTAGTAGTTGTAGTAGTAGTTGCAGTAGTAGTAGTAGTACAATTATTGCTATTATTATTACTACTACTATTATTATTATTATTAGTAGTAGTAGTGGTGGTAGAAACAGTAGTAGTAGTAGTAGTAGATGTAGTAGTAGTTGAAGCAGTAGTAGTAGTAGTAACATCATTGCTATTATTACTACTACTACTACTATTATTATTATTATTATTAGTAGTAGTGGTAGTAACAGTAGAAACAGTAGTAGTAATAGTAGTAGTAGTTGCATTATACTTATTATCATTATTGTAGTAGATGTAGTGGTATTATAGTACTTAAAATACTGTTATTATAATAGTAGTCGTAGTAGTCGTATTAGTCGTGTTAGTTGCATTATCCTAGTAGTAATAGGAATAGTAGTAGTAGTTGTTGTAATAGTAATATCAGTAGTTTAAGTAATAATAGAAGTTGTAGTAGCAGTAGTAGTAGAATTTGTAGTAGTAGTACTACTACTACTACTACTACTACTACTAATAATAATAATAATATGTGAGTAATTTAAAAGCAGTATCAATATTTGTAATAGTAATAGTAGTTGTTGTAGGAGCAATAATAACTACTAGTAGTAGTAGTTGTTGCTGCAGTAGTAGTAGTAGTAATATAAGTAGTTGTAGAAATATGGTACCATGGTGGCGTAGTAGTAGTAGTAGTAGTAGTAGTAGTAGTAGTAGTGGGGTGGTGGTGATATAGCAACTGATGATGATGTAGCAGTAGTAGCAGCAGTACTAGTAATGGTAATGGCATAATGATAACGATAATAATAATAATAATAATAATGGTAGTAGTAGTAGTAGTATTAGTAGTAGTAGTAGTAGTAAAAGCAGCAGCAGCAATAGCAGAAGTTGCTCATAATGTTGCTAACATATCTCCATTTTGCTCTATCAAATTATAATGTTTATTTTGGTAATGTAGAGAATGTTATGAGGATATAAAGCGCCAAATAAAACTTGGTCTCGTCTCTATCTTAATCGATGTCCATTCTATTGGCCATTCTCGCCGTTCTTCGTGTTTGTTTAGGTATGATCTCTACGTCCCTCAGCCATTCACACGATAGCTTCTATTCACTGCGGAGCGAACCGGAAGGAAGAGCATTCACCGTCGCATGATTGGCGCTCTTCAACAAACGAAGACTCGAAACTCCAAAGGTGACAAGATGCCTCGTTTCTTTATTTTGGTAATATTTGTAGAAAATTAGACCGGAATGACGATATTGATTTCAATGAAAGTCCATTCACGAAGACCCGTGGTAACCTTTCTTTAAATTTGAATGGGTGACTGTTTTCTGATGGGTAATATGCCGAGTACGCACGCACCGAATACACTCTAAGAGTGACGTCAACAGTGCACGTGAACGAATACCTCAAGATGCCTGCTCGGTACAGAACCCAGTTAGTTAATATACCGGTAAACCACATTAATATCGGATCCGAAACTAAACCTCTTAAGATATACAATGTACAGTCGCTGTTCATCCGGGTCTCCACTGCTTCCGGTGCATTACACGTAACATCCGTGATGTAATAGAAGCATTTGTATCCCGGATGATCAGTCGTTGATTGGCCCATCTAGCGAATTGACGGCCTAAATGCACGAAGAGACAAACTGATTTTAGTTAGATTGACATACAGGGCGGGTGGTAGCACTGTGGTAGAACATTTGGCCAAAGGGCTCAGGTTCAAATCCCAACACAAGAGCCCTGCTTTAATGTTCTGGAAAGTTACCTTTCTGACGCGATCACGATAGGATGCGTTGTCTGTACCGTGGCAATACAGTCTTCATCCTTGGTTTGTCAGTACTATCCTGTGCTCGCAGGTTTACTGCAACATTCAACGCTACGGGTGTTACTGGTTTCATCCTGTCCTAAACTGACAAGCCGTTATTTAAGTGAAACAATCTTGAAAGCGGCTCTATAACCAATTAACAAATCAAAATACAAAACACAGAAGTCTCCCTCGAAGCAGACCTAAATACGTGGCGATGTATATCCGAAGTATAGAATCCTCTAAACAAAGATCTAGGACCTCCTTATATAAACAGATGCCCCTTTCTCTGTGTAGTATTTGACAGAGCAGTCACCTGAGTACGGGTGTGCAGGATGGTAGTTTTAAACAAATCGATCTAACATGAAGATAGTGGCAGGCGGTAGCGCAATGGTAGCACGTTTGGACTTTATTCGGAGCAGGTTTACTGAAACATTGAGCGCTACGGATGTTGCGGGTTGTAAAAAAAACAATGTCGAAGATAACCAACTTGGTTAAGATCAACATGATTTGTGGCGATGCAGTTAACCACTTTATGGTATCACCGCCTATCTAATTGAATACGATTGGCATATCACCGCTTAAACATCTATGTTGTATAACATTTCGGGAAACTGTTCTACCATAGTACCAAGGGCACCTCTCATTCGTAGCTACCATGCCCAATCGCAAACACCGGTATCAGTTCTTACTTGTCCTTGTTGTCAAGCGGTAAATAGCGCTTAATAAGGTATACATGGCTGCAATTTAAAGAGTTAATATCCTCTCTCCATTCTGAAAGGACACAGTAGTCACGCGATGGAGGTTAAAGTATGCCATCACACGAACGTCACAATGTTCATTTTCAACCAATTCGTTTCTTTCCCCGTTTTTTTCTTCTTCTTATTTTATAGGACGTCTTTAAAGCTCGACATCAACAGCATCGTTTACGACGACATGCGGAGGCGAGCCATATATTTAGTAATTTTCGCTCAGATATAGCAAATATAACTATGGTTATACAGTAATATATTGCCAATACTGCTAAGTATGAAATTTAAAGGCCATATAGTTGTTTTAGAACTTGACTTTTAAGGCCCGAGATAATGTAAGTTAGTAATGTGATACTACGATACACCGCAACATTGTTGCATTCTGTAGTTCATTGTAGCCATTAGGTGAACATTTTGGGAGCTTTCAATTCCTTTTCACTTCAATTTCAAAATCGAAATGTCTATTTATGCCACAAAACCGACTTCCATAAGACCAATAATGTCGAACATGTCCATTAATTTAGAAACATAATTTCGTTCAGAATTTTGCAATTTTCCTTAAGTTTGTTCATCAACCTGTAGATTTCGTTTACTAGGTGTTTAAAATATTAACTTTTTGTTAAGTTTACGGCCTTTGTAACTAAATCAATTTTACATTTAATTTGAACTGCGTTACATGTACAGATAAATGTCGTCTGTAGATTAATTTCGACTTGGGTGTATGTGAAACCCCACACTGAACGACTGTTAGCCTACGGGTTATATACTCTCTTCAATGTTTGAAATGCGAGTTGAATAATCTCTTCAATGTTTGAAATGCGAGTTGAATAATATCTTCAATGTTTGAAATGCGAGTTGAATAATATCGTCAATGTTTGAAATGCGAGTTTAACTAAAGCTGGAGATTATATTACTGTTCAGCGGCCCGTTCCACAGAATAATCGTAACGTTACGAACATCGTAACTCCTATACGTTAACATGGAGTTGCTAAGGAGTTACGACTCTCGTAGCGCTACGATCGTTCTGTGGAACGGTGGCCAGGAGACAATTACAGTTAGTATGTGGGAAGATTGCGAAAATGACAGGTCTATTGTGAATTTATTAGAACACCAAGACCAATGATGATGTGTCTACATTAATTAGTAGCTAATAGCTGTTAATACTTTGTTGGTGGTAATCCATTGTTCAGCTGTCCATTGTTAATACCAAGTCATTGTCTATACCTGGTTGTTCACTGTTAATACCTGGTTGTTCACTGTTAATACCTGGTTATTTACTGTTAATACCTGGTTGTTTAATGTTAAAACCTGGTTGTTTAATGTTAATACCTGGTTGTTTACTGTTGCTACTTGTCTTCTCACTGTTAATTTTGTTAGAATTGTTTTCAAGATTGTTTCAATGATATCGGCTTGTCAGTTTAGGGCAGAAGGAAACCCTTCAATTTATTGAGATTAATTTAATTTAATTTGTTTTTATACCTTACTGTTTGAGGCAGTTATGTTAAACATCACCAGTATTATAGTCGCGATGTGCGTAGAGTTTAATATTTATATTATATGTAATGTTGGAACGGTTTTTATTGCAGAACAATGAAACAAACTTGAGGTGTAAAACTTTACACTGCTACGTAAAGCACTAATAATCAATCAACATATCCACATACGAGCGCACACACACACACACGCATTAGTGTTAATCAAATAAAGCCACCTAGCTTGGAGAGACGTCCGAGTCCGAGGCGTACCTCTGCATCGATGTGGTGATTCCGATTGGTATTGCAGCAATTTGTCGTTAGGGAAGTAATGTGTAGGAGTAGAGGGCATGTTCGAGATGGACGTAGAGACAAAACCGAGTTTCTGGAAGAGGGGAAGAGAGAAACAAAGAAGTCAAAGTAGTAGAAGAAAAAGAAGCATGTTCTGAAGAAAGGCATTGCATATTCTATTGATCTGACTTCTTGCTACCATCGTACACTTCCCTGGATCCCTGGTAGATACAGATGATGTGCATGCGTGCAGTAGAATTACATAGAAGCCGACAACGGTACAGTACATCCTGTTGCCATTTCCAAGATGGCTGCACCCACGGGGGAATCTGTTCGGGTTACACTCTGTCCTCGTTAAAACGCTTTTAACCAATTATCCGCGGCGCTTCCCAGGCCGTCAACGTTACTCAACTGGTCGAGTCCATATCCTATGCTTTGAAACGAATACTGTATTCAGGTTAGCATCGCTAGTAGAATATTTAACGAGATGGCTTTTGTAGTACTGAATACCCCTATTGGGTGTGGTGAGGGTGGACATCGAAAATATAAATATTTTAGTAATGCAAAATATTTCCACCGTACTCATTTTAGTAACGTAAAATACATATATTAGATATATTCATAAATAATACAAAGCTATACCGATTTATCAAAGTAATTATCATGGAAAATTAAAACAACATAAAACCTACTGTTAAAATAAAATAACTATGTTGTATAGATAAAGTTAAACACTTTAAATAAATGTATCGATAGATTGAACATGATATTTCTACAAAGAGCATTTTAAGAACCTACACAATGTACATATCGATACAAAAGAAACATATCGAAAATCAAAGTAAGTACATTTATATCGAAAAAGTTAAATGCAATGCGCGTGACTACACGCTTCTGAAAAAAACAACAAAGCAAATAAAAACACATCATATACTGATTACAACTAATATAATATCAACAATCAAAATAATTATATTGATAGTATTGAAGATTCCTAAATTTAAGTACGAATATCTATTTCTATCTAATGTAATCACGACAGGCGAACAATCTATAACATGACGGCAGTCGCAAAGATGTCAATACCAAAAAAACATTGGATCGTTTCCATCATTAAATACTAGTATGTTACAACTGGTACACATCTGATAACGAGGTTTGGATACAATCATATAATATGTACCAGTAGTCAAAGCGTGTTCATTGGCAAGGAAAACTGCATCGTTTCATTAAGTTACATCACAAGAGATCGTAATGAAGATCAAAGGTACATCGGAAATGACTTGCATGGTTCATTCTGTGAACGTTTGTAAAACACGATATTCCGAATCGCTGTCATTCTGATCAAAAGCTGCCATGCTTCGCCTCTCTCACTCGGTTAAATCACTCACAATGATCTTATATAAGTCTATTCAATTAATATCTCATGCGTTAACATCCTTACAATCTCCGTTGCATAATCTACGTCATATCGTTTGCAGTATAATAACCGGACCGACCCTATGATATACCCGCCCGCTTTGTTCTCCCGATAAAATCCGGACCATTGGAGCACGACACAATCAAAGGGTACACAATTCATTTAGTGACGAGATGCTTCGATTCTCGTCCCGAGCGGCTTTTCCATAGACATACCATCTCGCGGAGGAAATTAAATTCCGGCTACAATAGCTCTGGCAGTGTGTATTGTCATCCATTATATGTATGTGTGGATTTACCGTACCCTAGTGACCGAAGAGTTCGGTTCTGGCGTCTGTGGCACGGCCGGTGATCTGAGAGGAGTTCAATGGAGATGTCCTAACTGCCATTACGTATATTGCTTGTTGCTTAAAGAAGGTGTCACCTGCCCGACTACTGTACGAAACGGCGGAGTAACTCGGGCAACGTCAACGCAAATGGTGTGGTTTATGGCTAAGGATGAAGCTAAGCTTACATTGAAGTTTCGTATAGGACAGTCAAACATGTACAGCCAACACAAAGCAACAACCAGCATTACGTATATTGTTTGTTGCTTGAGAAGGTGGTACATGCATTACCCTCTTTTACAAAACGGTGCAACTCACAGATAACGTTGACTCCATTAGTGTACGTAGTAAATGGTTTCAGTTGGAGTTGCGCCGTTACATACAGCAGAGCTGTTGATAATCAAAGAAGGTACTGCAAAGCTCTCGTGTACGAAAGGGGAGTAACTCTCAGGTAACTCCAACAGTTTCTCCAGCCGTGTGTAGTTTATGGCTAAATTTGGAATTGGTTATATTAGAGCAGGTTCATACAGGAGAACGGATGGGCCCGGTCAAAGCTATCTTTTCTTTACAATCGATTGTAAACTTGTCGTAAGGTTAAAGTTGTCCTCATCTTCAGATAGGGATCGATTTTAGCTCTGTGGACCGGTCCTGTGTTTGATATATATTCGGAATCTAACTGGAACTTCCATCTTTACATAAGTTGCAAAATATAGCTTCAGCATCATTTAGATTAGTCCCAAACTCGCTGGCGTATATTTAAGGAATTACTGTACTAGACCTGCATGGTAGAGGATGTAATAATTTCACATGCACTGCATACGATGGTATTGTACAACCGAGGGTAGTTTCAAGTACTGGTCATACATATGTATGTGTGTCGTAATTACTATTGTTCTTATAATAATTATTACAAACGTAGACAAAGCGAAACAGTATTCTGGCACGTATTATCCCAGAGGTGCTACTTTGGTTTGTTCCCTTGCCATGGTTTCTTACGTATTTTCTTCTCTGTGGGAAAAATACATACTCGAAACCCCGACCATTATGCCCATTTAACATTTAACGGATGTCCGGTAGGCATAATGGTCGGTGTTAGAAGGATGGATCAAATATAACTCGGTTGCAGCACAGTACGCTATTATGAATGTAGAGGCATCCTCGAGACACACCCTCAATGACCGCTTTTTCATACACTACGTCAAGAGGGTATCTTTAAGGAGGCACCGTGCCCATGTTTAAAAGGACTATGGGGACGACCCATTATAGCAAATTGAATATACTCCGTCCCCATTGAATAATATTATCATGAAACAAATGAACACATCTCTACGACTGATACCCAGGGATTTACAATGAAATTAATCGTTGCACATGTTTATTCACGAGACTGGATTACTACTGATTGTTACGGTTGTTTGGGATATCAATTTTCATCGTTTGATCCGTCGTATAAAATTACGCCTTTGTTTGCATTTACGGATTCAATATTTCCATCGCTGAATATGAATCAGATTCCTTCTGATGTCGGTCAACAGTGGTAGGTGAAGCGATAGATCTATAATATGGACGAGTGCACGCATTACACGGTAAGCGTCACGCCATTAACCATCCTGCTCGCTCCGTATACGAAAAACCAAAGCGCGAATGAGGTTCTAGCACGGTTAGAATATTTTCAATTAATATGTCTACCTGACCGAGTCGTCCGTACGTAGGACTGTCTGTCTGTCTGTGTGTATGCATGTATGCATGCATGCATGTCTGTGTGTCTACCTGTCTGTCTGTTTTACTGACTGTGTGTCTATCTGTCTGTCTATCTGTGTGTCTGCCTGTCTGTCTGCATGTCTGCCTACCTGCTGTCTGACTGTCTGCCTGCCTGTCTGTATGCATGCATGTCTGTCTGTTATGCGGTCTTTCTGCATGTGTCTGTCTGTCGGTAGCTTCAGCCCATCCGGATTCTCAAGGTTTAAAGCAATGGAAACACTGAAAGACCCGGATGTCTGCAGTCCAGTATTAGCGGTCCATATTGAATTCTTGAAATTGACAACGTTGTCTCAGTAATGGATTCGGATTTTAATCAAGTCAGTTTGGACAAAATCAATGTCATAATATAACGACCAAATCTTTCCTTGCTTTTTTAGTACGCATTATTTAGACACTGCAGGTAATTTATGGCTACGCAATTCTAATAGTGCATACAAATCTGTGCTCGCCTGGACGGAACTGCGTAACTCCAAGGGAACCGTAACTCCAACATTAGCAATGCTGTAGTCTATGGCTAAGGTTGGAGTTAGGATTAGCTTAGAGTTACGCCGTTTCGTACAGAAGAACCATGGACAGGGGAATAGAAGACGGTGGAATAATTATACTCATCCAAACCGTATAGAAGCTCTAGCATTCTTTAAAAAAAATGTACCTTCATAAAAAGAAAATCGGAGAATATTTGTTTCAAAAGATACGCCGTAGAAATTACATCTAGCGCGCAACATCAATTCCTTTGCGGAATATAATTTAGATCAATGTCGGATCCTTAGCCAATGCGTTCGAATTTTTTTCTCTCAGTAGAAAAGAAACTGTTATCCTTCCAAACTTGTAACTTTATATTGATCACTGGCTTACTTTTGATATAGTCATAACACCATACTTATACCAGCTTTTCTTCAAATATGATCTAGTTACAAATAGACTATTATCCTATTGTAGACTAAGTACTACATAATTCAATTTAATACGAATCACATACAGTATTCACAGATTTGTAACTTGACTATGCATTTCACCATAATGAAAGAAACAGAGTCACATTGCATTTCTTAAGGTGTCAGATGCTATTTTAAATCTAATATACAGCTAATGTTATTTGAAGTAATTCAATTAGCCGTTTCCTCAGCTCATATATCAATATTACACTTTCTGTGTCTTCAAGCATACCCATCCCACTACACGTTCATACCTCGCCCACTACACAGTCATACCCAACTCACTACAAGGTCATACCTCGCCCACGTAGTTCTGGCAGGAATACATTTCGGAATTTTGAATTTTTTAGCTCTACATTTTCTTTTACATTGTTTTTATTACTTGTCATATGCGTCTTTTAACGTCACCTGCTTCACGTATAGAAAGAACAGCATAGGAAATTCTACCACTGGAACTGTTTAATTGCAACTGTTGACATTTCCGAGTGTCACCTTCGGTAATTACCGATATCGTTGAATTCCATTGCTGTATATACGTAGTACGTATAAATAAATATCCTTGTAGTAAAAACACCAAACGACAATAGATATGTGATTATATGCCGTTAATTCAGCCATACATTATTATTTAAATTTAAAAAAAAACTATGTTTATTAAGTAACTTAAGTTATTCAAAACAAGTCAACTACATATATTGAAAAGTGGCCCAGGTTCCAAGGTTTTCCAATGCTTAGTGGAATCCTGACATACCGGATGTGTCACTACCAGACGACATGTACGACTGAGAATACCGACAACGTCAACTCAATATGAATTCCCCGTATACTTTAAAACTCCCAAATAACATAGTATGTTATAATTGCGATATTGATGGCAGGTACAACTGAACATGAAGCAGGACCGTCTACATGTACGCCATAAAAAAAATACTTCCAGGAGACTGGGAAGAAAGGAAACATAAGAAATGCAATCTGCGACGTCTCGTTCATCACTGGGCGGTTGTCATATTGTAATGACTATACTCACTGATACTCAGAACAATCGTGGTACTATGTAGTATGTACTCAGAACAATCTGATAATGTTGTATTCAGGACAATCTGATAACGTTGTACTCGGAACAATCTGATAACGTTGTATTCAGAACAATTTAATAACGTGGTATTCAGAACAATTTGATGACGTGATACTCGGTATTCGGAACAATCTGATGAGGTGGTACTCGGACTTACAAACAATCTGGCCCCGAGATTACGAAACCTTTTTAGTACGATTTCATGCTCAAGTTCAAATTTATATATGGGGATTTGTGAACAAAACTTTGAGTACTCAAAAAGATTTCGTAATTTCTGGGCCTGATGATGTGGCAGACATGGTTGGCAGTGTCTGGAGTCTTATACTATCTATGCACCTTCATGCACTAATTTGCACTTGGTCTGCACTTTCCATCAATACGTGTTGACGTAACACGGCAAAAGAATTTCCGAAGACAATTTTACTGATCCCTCCGGATGCACGCCAGATGCACATGTGTCTTACTAAGATCTTCGATTTTGTTTATAATTACATCACGACTATCTTATTCGATCATTTATATATTATTCAAAACATCTGTTTATTGTTGTTCTGTCGGTTATGTGCATATTCTGTCCATCATTTCTGTTGGCCACATCAGCTTTATCTATCAGTGCTATTGTTGTCTTCTTGTAAAGTTGATATGTTTTATCGGTTTTATGTTTTATGTTTTACGTCCTCTACCAACAGCTTTTTAGAATTGTAATTCATTTGAGTCTTTAACGGAACACATCTGAATGCATTTAATCAAACCAACAATTGGTTCATATGTCATTTGTGATCTGTCAATGTCACCAAACCGGTTAACATCTCACTATGTCGCTCTATCTCTCTATCACCCCTCTCTCTCTGTCTGTTTCCCCCCACGTTTCTCCCACCTCTCTCCCCTCTTCTCTCTATCGCTGTCTATTCACCTCCCTCTTTCTCCCCCTCCGTCTCTCTCTCTTTCTGTATTTTCCCTCCTCTCTCTTTCTGTCTTATGCGCCCTCTCTCTCGCTCTCTCTCTCGCTCTCTCTCTCTCTCTCT
>JAUTBT010049180.1:0-16109 GCA_032361225.1 Lepetodrilus schrolli | reverse complement strand
TACTGTATTTCATATTCTGATACACATTTCTTTTCCCGACAATTTTAATTATTTTTCGGATTTATTTTTACTTATCTCGAAATATTCCACCTCTCCCCTCCCCCTAATTAATTACACCTACCCTCTGTACGTGTGTATGTGTACGTGCTTTTTTTGTGTGTGTGTGTGTGTGTGTGTGTGTGTGTGTGTGTGTGTGTGTGTGTGTGTGTGTGTGTCTGTGTTATTAAAGTATATAATCATAGACTAATGCGAGACGATGACTAACTGCTATTCACAAACATACATTCCGATATCGCTTTCAAAACACGTCATTAGTCGTCTGAAATTACATACGGATATATGGACATCTTACAGTCAACAATAACTACAAAATTATGTGATCTGGTACTGACCTCCAATTACAAGAATAAAGACACTTGTTAGGGTCCCAGGCTTCATGGTTACTTGTGGACTTTCACAAATCTCATCGACGCTCAGGTGTGTGTACGTCTGTCAGGTTCCTCTATGTAGCAAATGAATGCCAATATGCGATGTGAATGTAAATAGAATTATGGATGTTCCCATAATACCTATGATCAGTACCTATTTATACCGCTGTGGGTAAAACCACCCTGTATTTCGAGAAACAGTCGACGTAGGGCCATGCATAATTTGCCTTTAAATCATACTATTGATTCATACCGTGCTGGCTAATAAAACGACTTCTCACAGTTTTTGTTCAAATACTAACTCATGAATGTATTCGAATGTATTCCCAGATAGTTTCACTAAAAGCACAAACATTGCTATGCTATATATAGACAGACAACAGTCTTCTCGGGGAAATGTTTCACGTGATATAATTAAATCAGATGAATGAGTGACCTGGCCTACGTTTCACGAAAGGGTAATACCTGTAGTCCGGGCATAAATCGTTATTTCCTGCTAAATCTATAGTTAAAACATGGCGCACGGACTGATTTAGGCCAGGACTACAGTACGACCCTTTCGTGAAACGCAGGCCTTGCGAAACGTTTATTTATTATTAGGCCCTACGATTTGATCCTCAAGCTAAAATATTACAAGGGTTTATTTGAATAAAACCTTGAGTTGAACAAGAGTTTTTGTACTAAAAAATGTTTCGTAATCTCAGGACCTGGTGTTGCTTACGTTTCTTGTGCCGCTTTTAGCGCCGCTTTCAAGATTCTTTCTTTCACTTATATCACGGCTTGTCAGTTTAGGGCAAGAGGAAACCCGCAACATCGTAGCGCTGAATGTTGCAGTAAACCTGCGAGCATCGGCTGGTACTGACAAGACAAGGATGCTAACTGCATTGCCACTCTACAGACAGCGCATCCTATCAATATCGCGTCAGAAGGTAACTTTCGCGAACCTTGGGGAGGGATTTAAACCTGGATCCTTGGCTCCGAAGTATATCAACTGTTCTACCACTGCGCTACCACCCGCCCCAATTGTTTAGTTGATTATCAGTAAGTACATAAATAGATTTCCTTGGTTTTCCCCACCGAATATTCTAAATGGGAATGCGATATTAATAGGCACCACCCGTGACGGGAAATTCCAACAAAATGTAATACGTCCAGAAATGTAAATGGGAAAGGCATCTAGAAATGGTATACTGTATTTCATATTCTGATACACATTTCTTTTCCCGACAATTTTAATTATTTTTCGGATTTATTTTTACTTATCTCGAAATATTCCACCTCTCCCCTCCCCCTAATTAATTACACCTACCCTCTGTACGTGTGTATGTGTACGTGCTTTTTGTGTGTGTGTGTGCGTGTGCGTGTGTGTGTGTTAGTGTGTGTGTGTGTCTGTGTGTGTCTGTGTGTTAGTGTGTGTGTGTCTGTGTGTGTCTGTGTGTGTGTCTGTGTGTGTGTGTCTGTGTGTGTGTCTGTGTGTGTGTCTGTGTGTGTGTGTCTGTGTGTGTGTCTGTCTATCTGTCTGTCTGTGTGTCTGTGTGTGTGTACAGTGTATAATTGTCTTGTATGACCTCACAATGCTACAGCTTGGGACATAGAGTGTAAGTGATTGAGTGACTATCTCGGTGGTCACCGGGGCTGGAGGTAGTGATTATATCATTGGACTTCAGAGCAATTTCCTTGGAAGTTCCCTTCCTGACACAATCATGATATGCTGTCTGTACTACCAGTATAGCGGTGCCACCATCATCCATGGCTTAATAGCTGTATTATGGGTTTGGGTCTGCTTCTTTGACAAAATTGACCCATGATTTACTTTCTCCAGAGAAAGACGAACAGAGTAAATCAGGAGAAGATGCTGAGACTGAGCTGGAGCATGTGGACTCAGGATCATCTTCAGGTGAGACGAGGGCAACTGTTGTGTCAGTTGGGCCATAATTGCAACATTGATCAACCATAAATTAATTATAATATTATTTCAGAATATGTGTGAATGTATAATAATAATACATATACAATTGTAATTCAAATATTAGATAAGTTCATCAACTTCCATTGAAAATAGAGAAGCATTTGAGAAGCATTCATGAGTACAATTTCCAAAAGGATACGCAAAGGAACCGGCATCGAACCAGCTTTTCCAAGTCTCGCTACCTTCTAGCTTCAAGTCACCGAGCTGTGACAATAAAATCAATAACTTTAGTGTACTGCTATAGATTATTGTTACATCAGAACAAACATTTGCAATCTTTTATTGTTATTTCACATATGGGATGTGTCTTTCCATAGGGTTTGTTTAAGTATTATTTGGGTTTTTCAATTATTCCTACTGGGAATCATTTAAGTTATTCTTTTGGTTCATTGGGGGTCGTCACGTATGGATGAAAGATTCCCGCTTTGACGTAAAACAATACATTTACTCACTGGTTCATTCGGGATCCTTGAGGTATGTCAATGAACCCATATAGTATATGAGACTATGATACACCAATGTAAACTTGAAAAACGCTATAACATGCTTTAATAACCGTGTTGACTTACCAGGTCAGGGATGACTGTTGTTCCAAGTATGTCCCTCATCTGCAGTTCGTACTTCGATCGAAGTACACATCACATTACAAATGCTGTATGTTACAAAAACGAAGTAATAACCACAAATATGTTAAAATAATAGATTGATAGTGTCAAAACTGGTTCTTTTGCAATCAGCAATGCCAGAAGATAAGTTTTTTATCATGGCTAGTCTAGTTTTAGCAGCAAGTTTTCTCAAGTGAGCAGGAAAGCTGGCACGAAATCTGGAAGAGACAAATGTAGAAACAGGAAACTTTGTAATGATTATCAACGATTATTAAACAATGTCTTGTGCATCTATTTTATGTGAATATTTAAACTTTCCATGGCATATTACTAAATATTCAGAGTAGATAACTTTTTAGCATAGAAAATCAAGTCACGCCCATCAGCCAATTAGAACATTACAATGCTTGTATTTGCTGTGTTCTGACTATGCTGATTGGCTGACAGGTACTGTCAATAAATGGGGAGCTGAGAAGCTGTCACGTGTACAGTGAAACAATTACATAGATTTCTGAATATTTCAATAATATGCCATGCAAAGTATACAAAGTGACATGTAGAATGTAGCCAAGATATTTGTGTAGCGACATGCAGCAATATGATCGCTGCCCACCAGGATGTTCGTGTAGTTGTTACAGTTTAAATTATTATTAACCCTCTAACTGCTGGATTAGGTGCAGGCACTGCTCTTTAGGGCATCTCTGGTTGCCTCCAGTAGGGAGAGGGTTAAACAATGGCTGAGAGGATGGTGGTGTGTATGTATGTTATGGTGCATGCGATCCTGCACCTGTCATTACAGGAGTGGTAAAGAGGCAAGGTCATACTTGCATAGGGAATAATGGTCACTATCGGGGTTATTGCATATTCTGAAAGAACCATCATGTGAGATTTTTTCCAGATTTTTAAGTCATTGAGAAATATATGTATTTCCTATCCAGAGACACCAATATAGAAGTATGATCTTGCCTATTTAAACCTCTCCAAGCTGGAGTGATCACAGTTGCTCTGGAAATCTATCACTATCAGTTATTTGTGGTTATCAGCTGGTATATTACTTCGTTTGTCACATACCATACATCAACTAATCATTTTGTAACATGGTGCATACTTTAAGCATACTTCAAACAACGGTCGTGTCTGACCTGCGCACTACACAACATTATTAACATAAATGTGTTACTGCTGCTGGTATCTAGTATGTATAACATATCATGGCTATATTCACTGCTAGTATGTATAACATATGGCTATATTCACTGCTAGTATGTATAACATATCATGGCTATATTCACTGCTAGTATGTATAACATATCATGGCTATATTCACTGCTAGTTTAGGGTATATTTACTGCTAGTTTAGGGTAAACCCGGTAATTGTGAATAAATAGTTTCTGATTCCTGTTTGTGGTCAAATGATTCCTTTGTGAAATACACACAATGACTCCATGCATCAACAAATCCATCCCTTCATCTCAGCACCATTATGAGTGATGACATGACTTCTTGAAGTACTGGTACCATATTTCATTTGGCTGGCACTATATCTATTTTAATAAGGGTGTAACCAAATCTAACTAAAGAGATGACACACATGACCAAATGGAATTCACTGTTGCTAAGTTACCAAGTGACCCTGAGGGGAGCACCCGGACACCCATCCACCAATAGAATTCATTGTTGCAGATACTAGATCTCCAATACCTACTCGCAAAGCAGATAACCATATCACTACGCACCATATCACTACACATACTGGCAGTCATCGTGATTCTGCATCATCCAATAACACAGGAAAAGTCGACAGGCTGTTGGATGATCATGAAGTTGAGCTATCTAAATTCCAACAGGACTTTACTCTCACAGAATTTGTGGACATTGAAAACTCATCTTCAAGACTGGAAGTGCCTAGCTGTACCAATATGCCAGCTGACGTGTGCCGAAAAAACAGTCAAGAGAAAATGTGCACACATTGCTATGTTCTAAGAGATGACATTCGTGCTATTAGACTTGACATTGGTGAGATGAAAGCTGATTTATCAGAGGTCAAGGCCATGGTTTACAAATTGACCGTCAGTGAAAGACCAAATTCATGATGCTGATGGTGCCTTGGAAATGTTGATGCAGTGAAAGTAGTAAAGTGAAATTGTTATGATTTAACATGAATTTCAGTTTACATATTATTTAATCCACGTTGTAACCACAGTTATACGAGGGATCAACACGGTTTGTTTCTGATCAAGTTACATAATGAGCAAGGTTAACATGAAATCGACTACAATTCTTCATTAGAGTCTTTTGAGCATGTCTAGGTAAACATAAGCAAATATATCGCTACATTAAAAGATCCTAATAAAGTCAGATATCCCAATTACTGTAATGTTCTTCGTCAGATCAGATCGGCCCATGGACCTTGGATTCCATTTACTTGAACAGTTAACATGGTTACTACTAAACAAAGAACCACAATCTGTAAATCTTGCAAAACAGTTAAGAGTAAGGTGAATGATTCACTCTGTTACCTAAGTAAACAGATTAATCATGACTAGTATTATCAAACCAGTGAGTAATTACACAACTCAGCTCTAATAGGAGGACCTCTTTTATACATAGGTACAACAGCAGTACTTCTACTGAAAACTAGAAGAAATAAAATAATATAAGCAAAGGGACATAACTCTTACAACCTTATTCATGAAAGCCTTTCACAAAAAAAGGGAAGTAACTCATGAATACCCCTGATAAAGAATAATATTAAGTAATATTTACTTCTAGCAACTATCATCATTGACTAATAACTATACTGTTCTTCTATTAAACTTAGTCTACAGTACACAACGTGAACGCATCACTTCTATACTGTTAACTTTCTATTAATAGCAGATACCATGTGTAAAAACTATCAATAATACGCAAAACTAAGCATTATTACACATGTATTTGGGTGCTTTGGTTTATATATATATTCAGGTAGGAAACCCAGTTATACTACATATACAAGCTACACAACCAACTTTATTACTTGATTTCCCAACAACGTCCGTTGTTGCTAACATGGCTGACCAAGCACATAGTTAAATTAACGGTAAATAACGGCAACTTCGAAAATGGTATAATTCAATAACTCTTGTAACAATATTGGACAAATTAGCGACCTATTACAATAGTATCATACTTGTCCATCATTGGTGTTGACCCAGCCATTTTTGTTGATGGTTAACAGATGTTGTTGATGCAGAGTAATTGTTGTTGATACCAATGTTGTTGCTGCAACCCGGTTGCTGATTCATGTATATAGTATATGCACGGAGAAGTTATATGTAGATGTCCTGACAATCTGGTGATAGCCATGCCTGTGTTGGCTTTGAGAGAAAGAAGCTGATTGACTGCCATGTTTTACCTGTAGGAGCTGGCCCCACATCAGATGAGGAGACACACCATAAAGTAAGTGATGATGACCTTGCCAATGACCTTGGAGAGAGTCATCGGAACGATGTCCATCTCCGGTCTGGATCAGGAAGTGGAATGACATCATGTACAGCAGTGTGTCAACACCGAGCTAATGGCTCTCAAAGTAAAAGTTCCTGTAAGGACCTCACAGAATTTCTGTCTCCAAAGCAGGACCATGGAGGGGCTGCCAATTTCAATATATTAGGTTTGTATTCATGTATTAATGATATTAATGTATGTCTGGTTTGTAGACTTCCAAGTTTTTATGTCCTTTAACAAAGGGAGCTCTACCCTGTTTAATAAACCTATTGGAATGTGTAGCTGGGTGTGATATTAGATGTGTAGCTGGGTGTGATATTAGATGTGTAGCTGGGTGTGATATTAGATGTGTAACTGGGTGTGATATTAGATGTGTAGCTGGGTGTGATATTAGATGTGTAACTGGGTGTGATATTAGATGTGTAGCTATGTGTGATATTAGATGTGTAGCTGGGTGTGATATTAGATGTGTAGCTGGGTGTGATATTAGACGTGTAGCTGGGTGTGATATTAGATGTGTAGCTGGGTGTGATATTCGACATGTAGCTGGGTGTGATATTAGATGTGTAGCTGGGTGTGATATTAGATGTGTAGCTGGGTGTGATATTCGATGTGTAGCTGGGTGTGATATTCCATGTGTAGCTGGGTGGGATATTAGATGTGTAGCTGGGTCTGATATTAGATGTGTAGCTGGGTGTGATATTAGACATGTAGCTGGGTGTGATATTAGACGTGTAGCTGGGTGTGATATTAGATGTGTAGCTGGGTCTGATATTAGATGTGTAGCTTGGTCTGATATTAGATGCTCTTACTGGTCTTGGCCAGCGAGGTTTCCCCTTTGACCATTTTATATCACACCCGGCTACAAATGTAAAGCATAAAGCAGATGAATGTGAAGCAGAGCTCACAGACGTGGGACGTCCAGCTCTACACATGTACATGTATGTCCTCCTCGTAATTCTGCTCTGCTGTGTGGTAGGCAACGCTGCGGACACCAGCAATGAGGCAGAGCTTTCTCCTTGGAATGTTCCCCAGGACTCGGAGATGGCCAATAAGACGCTGACCCTGCGGCCGTACCAGGAGGAGTTGGCCAGACCGGCGTTGCAGGGAATCAACTCCATCATTTGTGCTCCCACTGGCTCTGGCAAAACATTTGTAGCCATTAAGATCATGCAGGTACACAATGTATTCAGGTAACATTACAATCTCAATATATGTAGTGTATGGCTAAATATATGTAGTGTATGGCTAAATATATGTAGTGTATGGCTAAATATTAGCCTTTCCTTGGAAGGCTATGGTAACTTCTACTTAAGCAGCTACAGTGAGTGAATTATTGTTTTACGTCACAGCGGGAATCTTTCACCCATACACGATGTGTTTTTGTAGCTGTGTTTTTGTACGATAAAAGTAATATGAAACTACAGCTTTCCAGATGTCGTGGATTCCTTAAGTCCCTATTTATATACAATAAAAATATAAATTATATAAAAAATAGAACAAAACATGTTGTTTAAATAAACAGTTATCCTGCATATAGCAGGTCTACCCCCTCCCCACCAAGATGGTCCGTGCGGACCCCTAACTTTTTATATAGCGGTCCTCAATATTCCCATATACTACTACACTGTCTCCGTGGTGTCGAGGTTAGAGCGTCGGTCTAGCTGAGATCCCTCTAGCCTTCTCTGCTGACCACAAGATACTTGTTATATGGGCATGGTCGGGTACTGTATCCCCAATATACTTATAATATTCCTGTGGCATAGTGGTTAGAATGTTAGAATGTTAGGATGCTCAATAAACACATTATGCAAGGACTTGATGCAATCATGTGGCCACTACCGGCCATTTGATGATGGGTACTAGTACCATGTGCGACATTTCTTTGGTACTTTATTTGCTTCTAACGTACTGGATATAGTACCAGTAACCTGCACGAGGTGCTATCACTGACATACGGAGCTGTAAGGTCAGAGATCATATACAGGTATGGTCTCTGGGAAGGTATAGTTTTCCAGCCTTCTTACGTAAAGTGAAGTACTATTCCACTGATGGTAATTGCCAAATTTGGTTCTGCAAGACATAGAGGCAATTATTATTTTCCATTAAACATGGTTCTCAGTTGAGTTAACACAGCCTGGGCTAGTGCTAGGCCGGAGTTTCTCGGCGGGGTCATTGTATACATTTGTTATTTATAGTTGAGGATTACACAAGTGTATTTTGGTGATTATTACTAAACTAGATTGTGTGCCTCAATAATAATAATAAATATGTTTATAAACATCTGTCAGTGAACTATCTGTCAGTGAACTATCTGTCAGTGAACTATCTGGCATTTACGTAATTAATCATGAATACTATTACTGTATATCGTGGTGTATAAGCCCATATTTAGGTATAAGCCACCACCCTTTTTCAAAATATAAGCAAAGTGGGCCTATTCTGTAGTATAAGCCCACTACATATTCTGCAAATATATCCCCCTATAACTGAAAAATTACAGTTTTTTTCCTACGTCTACTAAATGAAAGTCCATACAACCTGTAGAATGTTTTCTTAGACGTATGGTTTTGTTATTTATTAAAAAAAAAAAAAGGTTTCCATTTAGTATTACTTTTATGCCACTATGCAATAATGCTACAACAGGAATGATCCAGTTGTTAATGTAATGCAATAGTTAGCATAACGAGTCTTCGATTTGGGTTTAATTCAGGATGATATGTAATTATTATTCCAATTTGTGGATGTTTCAGTGTATAATGTTATTCAATATATTCCTCTGACAACAGGAACATCTGAACACGCCTGGTGTGCGGAAAATTGTGTTCTTTGCAAACCAAGTGGCTCTGGTTGACCAACAGTTCAAAGTGATTCGAGATCACATGCCGTCGGACTGTCGAATCATCAAGTTGAGTGGCGATACAGATGAATATCTCAGTGTCCCACTTAGCCACCATATTTCTAGGTGAGAATCTAGCTATAGTTTCATGCAACATTTGGGAACACTCAATAATTTTCAATGTTTGTGTTTTTCTAATAAGAAAGTTTCAAATTAATAGGAGAATAATATGATACATAGAAGAGACTTTAACCTCTGATGTTAATCCAACCTATGTATATCAATGTCATGTAGACTCAATATCCTGTGTACACTATGTCCTGCTCTCAACATCCTGTGTACTCTATGTCCTGCTCTCAACATCCTGTGTACACTATGTCCTGCTCTCAACATCCTGTGTACACTATGTCCTGCTCTCAATATCCTGTGTACACTATGTCCTGCTCTCAACATCCTGTGTACACTATGTCCTGCTCTCAACATCTGTGACTCTTGATTGTGTAGGCATGACATCCTGTTCATGACGCCCCAAGTGTTGGTGGATGCCCTGAAGCACAGTGAGGTGTCGAGCCTCACCGAGTTCACTATGCTGGTCCTGGATGAGTGTCACCACACCAGTCTGCGACATCCCTTCAATGTCATCATGTTCTCCTATATGCAGAGGAAGCTGGACCCAGACATTCCGGAGTACAGGAAAGCCCTGCCACAGGTAACTCAGGAGCTGATGCTGTAGCTACAGGAAAGCCCTGCTACAGGTAACTCAAGAGCTGACTCAGGGTTATATCACACATCACGTATACTAAGCACACAAAATGAAGGAACCCTATACAAGAACATATTGGGGTGGCCGTGTCATGGTATGGAGTGGGATTGCACACAAACAGAGATCAGATTTGGTTATAATCCACGGCAACTTGACAGGTCAATGATATCTTGATGAAATCTTAAGGCTCCTTGTTGTTCCCAATGGCTCACAGAATAGGATGAAATTTTGTCTTTCAAGATGTCAATGGTCGTCCCTATAAGGCTCGTGTTGCAGTTAACGCAATGCATCAGGAATGCATTACTTTACTCACTTGGTCCACAAAATCACCAGATCTCTCACTATTGAACATTTGAGGGGTTTTCGGAAGGTTAGTTCGCTCACGGCAGTCTGCACAACTACCGGTTTACGACTCTACAATAGGACTGGCAGCGCATTGCAAGGGCCTGTTAGATGTTGTGCATGTTACGCTGTATGTGGTGGTCACTCCCAGTATTGACTCCGATCACTGTTTACTGAAGTATTGAGTTTTCAATAAAGCCACCTCCCAATCTTACAATTAGATTGACCCGTGTATGATCATTTGTCCTAATGTTTAAACAGTTACTCACTGAGGAGACACATAATTCTCTCTGCTTTAGAATATTTACAAACCTGGTTGATGGCAGTTCAATTTAATTCCATTATCCAAAGTTATAAAAGAAAGGAAAATTGTTATTTGGCAGCCTAGAGATGGAGAATTGAAGCAGAGTAAAATGTCTTGTGATATTGCAGATCGTGGGACTGACAGCATCTGTGGGCGTGGGCAAGGCAAAGAATGTGGTGGGTGCAGTGACCCACATCCGTGGGCTGTGTGCAAATCTGGACGCGCATGGTGGTGTGGTGACAGTGCTGAAGAACAAGGAGGACCTGGCCAGATACGCCCGCACTGTGGGAGTCAGTGAGTACAAACACAGCCCACACTGTGGGAGTCAGTGAGTACCAACACAGCCCGCACTGTGGGAGGAGTCAGTGAGTACAAACACAGCCCGCACTGTGGGAGTCAGTGAGTACAAACACAGCCCGCACTGTGGGAGTCAGTGAGTACAAACACAGCCCGCAGTAGTCTAGGCACAGTCAGCGGTGGACAGCAGAAGTCTAGGCACAGGTCATCACGTATGAAATAAATATTGCCGCTGCAATGTAAAACACCAATTCATTCTGTTCATGGTCACTACATTGACCATCCTACATTGAGCCAAGCTGCCATCAACATTCTTGTTAAGGCAAATGTAAAATAATATAAATTTTTGTTTCATTATTCTGTTTGTTACAAGACTCCAGTTAACAAATACTATTATGATATGTATTTTTATGGCTGTTCCTGGCCACTATGACACAGTGGAACATGTCTGAAGGTCAATGGTTTCAGCTGTCAAGAAAACAAGGCAGCGCATAGACGATGTCTTCAGGGATGTTGTGTCTGGCAAACTGATGGCGGGCGTAGAAAACAAGATGAAGTACCCACAAAGTAAGAACATACATGTGTATTCACAGCGGTCAAAATGGAAAAGTCTTGTGTCTTTTAACTGTGCAATGTATGTTTTCCATATATGTGGGTGTTTCACCAACACTTGATCCATTTATCCGTATCATTATGTATTACTATAATCCTGCTGGCTGGGGTTGAGGGGCGACTCATTTGGTAGTGTGTTAGACTGTAAACTGGAAGTTTTAATCTGTTTTCTGACAGACCTGGCCATGACTTCGGGGAACCCTCAGTTTGAGGCGGCCCTGAAGGCACCAGTACTAAGGGGAGGCGACCCATACACTCAGTGGCTCAGCAAGCTCAGGAGGGCCGTGGCTGATCTGGATGACCAAAGCGCGAAGAGGTTCTACTTCTCCTGCCGCCGTATGCTGGAGGTCAGAGCACTGGGATTAAACTGTCCATCAGATAACAGCTTCATATTATTATTTAACCCTCTCCCTGCTGGATTAAACACAAGCACTGCTCTTTAGAGCATCTCCAGTTGCCTTCAGCATGGAGAGAGTGAAACATGAAAATGCTCCAAATTGTATCAGTCAAGGGGTTTACCTCTTTGGCCAAGTTGGTAGAGTGTTAGAAACTCAGGTTTGAATCAGGATCAATCTTGTTTAAGGTATACAAGCTAATTTTGTTGTATTTGAAACAGAGGGCCGCCCTGATACTGGGATTCGAACCCGAGTTGCTGGATTGTGAGTCCAATGCTCTACTGAATGAGCCAAAGTGGTAACCGAGATCGGTATGAGTTAGAGAATAACTCACGAGATACGAGTGATTACGGAAATATGTACCGAGTTAAATTAATGTTCACATTAACATTAATTTCACGAGGGACATATTTTCCTTAACCACTTGAATCAAGTGGGTTACCTAATTATTCAATATAATCATTTTAATGTAATAAACCATTGAAAACTGCCGACAAACAGCTTTATTGAAAGGGTGAACTAGCAGTCGAAAACGTGTACATTTCACCTAAGCACGAGAAACACAAAAAGACGTAATCAACACTGTTGATTATGGAATCGTTATTACACAGTAGATATCCACCACGTATATTGAATGATATCTTATATCAGAGCCTGCCACATTTTCACAGTTGGTAACTATAGCTATTTGTATGAACCAGTTGTATAACAAGGCACTGGCCATCAATGAGGACTGCAGCACCAAGGATGCCCTGAGATATCTACAGGATGAGCTCGAGACTCTGTACTCCTCTAATGCGTTCATGGACCATACAGACAAGGATCTAGATGAACAGTTTCAAAGTTAGTAACCAATGTATAAATAAGTAAGCATGATTGCCACAGTTCTGATTTCTAGATTTGTAAACATCTGAATTAAACGCTGAGTAGCCTTAATTCTCACCCAGTTTGTAAAAGTTGTAACTATTATTGTAACTAGATGTGGGATAAATGGGTGAAAGATTCCTGCAGCGACTCCATAATCACTCGCTGACTCAGGACACTGATCCAATCAAAGTGCATTCAGTAAATGAAACGAGGTGAGATTCGTGACACCGCTGATGTTCTGACACAGAATACAAACCCATCCTCCGCGAGTCCTGCAGCAACCCTGACTGCATCAACCCCAAACTGACAACTCTGAGTGCCATGATCCTGGAGGCCTTTAACATAGATGCCATGTCAAGGTGAGTGAGTGAGGGAGTGAGTGAGTGAGTGAGTGAGTGAGTGAGTGAGTGAGTGAGTTAGTGAGTGAGTGAGTGAGTGAGAGTGAGAGAGACTAGCTGTATCATGTCCTCCATTACAGATGCATGGTATTTGTGAAGACCAGAGACCTGGCTGTGGCTCTCAAGCATTGGATGCAGGAGGACAAGAACCTCTCCTATCTCAAGCCTGGCACCTTTACTGGCCAAACGAGTGCAGATAAAGGGGGTGAGGTCACTGACATTCCTCCTGTCCTCCTCTCTCTCCATCCTTGTCACTGCCTACTAATGCTGTGCTGACAATGACGTCTCTCTTAAACTTATACAACTTTATCTGATGTCTGTTTAGGAATGACCCGAAACCAGCAGTTGGATGCTGCAGAGCTCTTCAGAAAAGGAGAGCACAAAGTTATAATTGCGACGTCAGTGGCTGAGGAAGGAATGGACTTCAGTGCTTGTAACCTGGTCATCAGATACGAATACTCCACCAATGAGATCGCAATGGTCCAAGCTAGAGGTAGTTTTTATGAGGCAATATTTATTCTGTGTGGAAGCATATTTGGACAAATGTAAGCAGTAATGTTGAATACAGCCACATGTATTCCTTTTCCAAAGCAGTGTATTTATCTTTCCTTGTGTAGATTTTTATTTGATTTGAACAGCAAGATGCTGAAGAGTGCATGATGAAGTAATTGTCATAATGACACAAATAAATTCTTTGAACCATGAGGTCTGTCATTTCCTACAGGTCGCGCTCGAGCTGAGGGCAGCCAATTCGTGGTCGTCACTAGCAACCAGCAGGGCACGGCGGAGAGGGAGCAACTGAACATCATCAAGGAAGCAATCATGGACCAGGCGGTCGTCGAACTCCAGCACCAGATTACCCAGAATCCCCAGCAGTTCCGCAATGACCTACTTAACCTCCAGGTTTCCGCCAAGGCCGAGCGAGATCATGAGGCCAGGAACCGACAGGGTCGAGTTCTCAGTGATGACGAGTATGAAGTCCAGTGTATGAAGTGCTCCAAGCTTGCGTGCTTCTCCAGCGACATCCGCACCATCAGAGACGTTCACCGAGTCATCATCAGCCCAGATGTACACGACAAGATAGTTGTCAAGGATCACCCACGACCATGCAACATAGGTCCTGATTTGAAAAAATCAAAGAAAATCTCCTGTAAGAACTGTGGAATGGATTGGGGAATTGCTGTCATACACAAGAATGCGGTATTTCCTGTTTTCAAGATAGAAAGCTTTCAAATCATTGATGCCATGGGCAGGAAGGATTCTCCTGCAAAATGGAAGAATGTTCCCTTTGTCATACATGAAATTACTGATGAAGAAATGGCAAACTACAAATCTGTAGAGATTTACAATGCTACGTGTTGATGTGATTATTTATTGTTGTGGTCCTATTTTCAAAAAGTGGAATATTTTTATTACATAAATGTTATTTACCGAGAGATATGCAACATATGTTAAATACTAATTTATTTCGATGAAGTGTATTGAAGACAATTATTGTACCTTGTTTGTAGCATATTTTTATTGAATTTTAGGACAAAGTTATTCGATTCCCTGGTTTACGGAACCACTGACCCAATATTTTTGAAAAATAAAATTAATTTGTTATATTATATTCCGCCGACAGTGTACAAGTCTTTTGAAAATTATAATAATAAATGGTGATGGAAAAGACTATATCTAACATATTATTGAACATGAACAATTACAGGCAGGCAATGGTGGACACAAAGTTAAAGCCAATTTGATTACTTACGGGTAAATATGTAAAATAAAAGTCTGAATTTATAACAATTATTGTTATTGACAATCTAAACAACTTTTGTGTACTGGTAATTATAACAATTATTGACAAATACATTGATCAATTATATTTATTTTCTGTCAACCGACCACTCCAATTATTTTTTGTTTTATATTGGCCCTGACCAACGATCAAGTTATATTTATTTATATTTTCAACCACCTGAGTAAACCAGGGAATCAAAAAACTATGGCGTTATCACCATTTTCAGAATTGTCATTACATGTATTTACCAAACCTGCCAAATGTCTGTGTTATGAAATTTGTGTTATGCCAGTTAAAAGTGCAACTCTTATGCAATATATTGTTATAGCAGTTCTAATGAAATAGACCGAAATCATTTTAATTATGTTTCTTTTTCGTCTTGACTCTGACATGTAAATATATAATCAGCGATGGCAATTTTCTGCGGATCCATGGAAATCTGTGGAAAGCCTCCGGCACTCAGTCCTCCGGCTTGTTTCCCACTGAAATCACAATGTTCTGTGTCAAGCAAATCTGTGACTGGAACACTGTCCACAGTGGAGTATAGGACTGGAACACTGTCCAGAGCGGAGTAGAGGACTTTATCAAAGTCATTTTGGACCTTTTTCGATCTTCTTGGGACTTATATTGTCGAATATAAACTTAAAAGATCTCTTCAATTAAATATGCAAACACATTTTAAAAAATTTACACATTACTTGGAACTATATTTTGTCCGCATGCTTTAACCAAGTTCCCAAGACATTTGCCAATATATAGTGTTTGTGACTGAAAATCAATATTACAATAGTTTCTACAGTTACATGATAAATAGAATCTCACATTAGTGTTCATATATTACTGAAGGTATTAAACACGTTGGCAAAATTTCTATTTTGCCCGGCTGGAACAGATACATGTATGTGTAATGGGGCTGGAACAGATACATATATGTGTAATGGGGCTGGAACAGATACATGTATGTGTAATGGGGCTGGAACAGATACATATATGTGTAATGGGGCTGGAACAGATACAT
>JAUTBT010049169.1:0-16110 GCA_032361225.1 Lepetodrilus schrolli | reverse complement strand
GTGTGTGTGTGTGTGTGTGTGTGTGTGTGTGTGTGTGTGTGTGTGTGTGTGTGTGTGTGTGTGTGTGTGTTTACTATTCTATCACCGAACCCCTGTGAAGCACTGAAATCGTCAATGATACGGACTATACTGGTAAATTGCAAAGGTGGCATTATGTATTTCTCGGTGAAATCGGAGACTCATAATGCAAAAAAGATCAGTTGTGCACTTCCGAATGAAGTTCCATTTCCCGTTCACGTTTGAAACAAATATATCGTCCATTCTACCTGAGAAGTTATTAAGCGGCTAGATGAAAAATATAAAAAAATACATAAAATATGAAAGTATTGCATATTGAAAACACGTGGGCCAATAAAATGCCCAATATACTTGTGTAGAGAAATCAAATGTACATAATATCAGGTAGAAATATGTTTAACAATGAAATAGCATGTCAACAAACCGCGACTGTATGCCTTTAAATACGAAAACCATGCAGGTATATGTAAACCTGCAAATAACATAATTAAGGCTTCATCTTCAATTCTTTTTATTCCTTGATCGTACTTGTGCATACCGTATTAAATATATATACTATGTTCATTTTCACATATATTATCAAATGTATCTAGTTCTTCGAGAATTTCGATTGAATGTAGAACATATAATTAGAGCTATTTAAAAATACTTCCAATCACTCGACCATTAGCCTACTAATGTTATGCTTTAGTGTACTATACAGTTTCCTAACCAGTCCAAAATAAATTATTGATTCTATTCAAATGTTATAGAAGTCCTACGTTACACCCCCACGCCCCCGCTCCTTCCTTCTGCACCTCACCCCAAATTATCACCACACCAACAATCCCACAACCCCCTCCTATATGTATTTTTTAGTAAATGTCCAAATGGAGGTCTTCACATATTTGGCTCACCATCTAATGATAATCACAACAACAATAATAATAATAGTAATATTAATAATAATAATAATAATAATAATAATAATCAATAATGAACTAATATACCTAATAGTAGTAGTAGTAATAATAATAATAATAATACAATAATGAATATTGATAATTTGGCAGACCCACCCGCTCAAAGCGCTGCATTATTACCCCCAGGCAGTGGAACAGTGTGCACTCAGTGGAACAGTGTGCACTCTGTGTTCCTTCTGAACTCCCTGATCACTGCAACATGTTATGATTATGCTTGACACCAGAATAACATTTAACATCGACCCCCAACATATAGTTCACATAACGGATAATGTCTTCATAGTAATTCGGAATATCGTCAATACAAAGACTTTAACATCTATTTAATCATTATTCATCACTCCATGTTATTACAATATGGGTTGCTATGCATGAAATAATTCAGGCCAATTGGAATTATTACAATATAGGTTGGTCAATTATTACAATTCAGGGTAACTTGTATTACAATTCAGGGCAATATTTTGAGGTATTACAGTTCAAGGCAGGTATTACAATTTATTACAATTCACGGCTCTACAAGGGAGTTGAGAAGGAATTGAGTGCACCCAGTGTACTGGCCTGGTATTGGAGACGTGTTTCATTATTTATTAAGGTGCGTTGCTTTCTCTGATCGTAAACATGATACTAACTGTTTGAATTTGTATACCTTCAAAAATGCCTTTCGGAAAAATTGTTTCTCAACTGAAAACGCTGTCTAGGTTAGCATCCTTAGTTAAGAATACAATTAAGTAATACTCTCAATTGCCCTTCCAATATTAATATTAATATTCAACTTGATCTGTTTCTTTCATTTATTGTATATGTTTGATCTCGTATACCACTAATAGTGGTAAAAGAGAAATAAATTGAATTGAATTGAATCAAGTGCAGACTGATGCTCCAATACAGGCGGCGCTCATACAAATAGTGCATCAGGTTTCAAATAAGCTCTACAAGTGTGCCCTTACAATTGATATCCATGCACGTGGAAACAGTATTATTACAAAGATTCCAAGAACACACAATCGATTTTGGCACTGGTTATACACATTACCATTCTGGTAACGAGATCTGGGATAGATGTGTTTGACAGTGACAGTGTGTGGTGGCTGGTGTGTTTGTATATGTGTGTGTGTGTATGTGTGTGTGTGTGTGTATGTGTGTGTATGTGTGTGTATGTGTATGTGTGTGTATGTGTGTGTATGTGTGTGTATGTGTGTGTGTTTGTGTGTGTATGTGTGTGTGTGCATTACAGATAGAGAGAAAGGGTAGGGATATATAGATACTTGTAGGTAGGATGTGGATAAACACAAAGTAATATAAAGATAAGCGAGAGAGAAGATAGATATTGAGAGAGTTAGATAGAAATATATATAGAGTGATAGAGAGAGAGAGAGAGAGAGAGAGAGAGAGAGAGAGAGAAATAGAACAGGCCAGGCTGTCGATCGCGAAACAATACAGTGATGTACATGCAACACATAAGTATTCCTAAACTCCACCAGTGGTTATCTTTAGCCCATATCCTCTACCTGGTGAGTCGAGCAGTGGCGAGCAGACGATCGAATAGCGGGAGACACTCAAAGTATTGTCGTCTGCTCTCGCGAACTTCCTCCGCGCTCATTGGCCGTTCCCAGAAAAAAGAACCATTCATGATGCCATTGATATAGCATCGCCTGTGGACAATGGGCTGTCGAGTTTTCCGACTTATGGTTTGCCACGACATACTGTTTATTATGAATGGAATGTTGACGGACTACGACTGTGTGGGGCATCACCAGTCAGAAGACCTATCTGGGCACCGTTGGTAGTGTTCGGTGCGAATAACGATGAGCGCGTTTCTGCATGTGAGCCTGCCTCTTCTACTTAGGACGTGCGACAAGACCTTCTACAAATACGTGCAACAGCTCTGCTCGGGCGAGATAGGCTAATTAAGTCTGGAATCCGTCAGCATTCGTCAAGGAAACAGGTGTACTTTTCGTTGTTTTTTTCAATCAATATTGTCAAGTAGATGTCGCTATCCTAGTGCAAGGTGTGTGGAGACATGACGGAATAAATGCTTCAGTGATGAAAACTGGCTGATATTGCTACAAACCGGGTGCTAGGTGTTTACATCGGAGAGGTCACGTGATCAAGTTGTGTATAAGGCATTAATAATGGATCATTGTTTCATCTAAATCAATATGAGAAATCCATTGTGTCGCGATATGAAAAATCATAAAAGACCCCCAAAATTGAGCTGCGTCAAAATATACGCGTTCGTCTAAAGGAAGAACGTGTATGCGTCGATAATGTAACACCAATCATGTTATTCAGTGGTGGTATTGGACTGTCACATTAACAATACTGTCCGACACATAGTCATTGCAGGATTACACTGACTACTCTGAGACAATACACACATGTGCATGTACAGGATTAACGGCTGACAAGGCTACACGAGACAATCGCCCTTGTAAGCTAAGCTTCTTGTGTTGCCGTTTAATCCGACATGGCTTCACGGGTGATCGGAGGACATCCATCCACGAAGAGACCGGCGGCGGCTGTACGACGTGCCCAATACAGGAGAGTTAACCAGCCCATGGAAAACACTCCTTCATCCCCTCCGACACTCCTCCCGACACTAAACGGCAAGAGAAGAAAGGTAAAAATATGTTGTCACCGTAATTGTGTCGCATCTGTTCACACCGGGTCTCAAACCGGAAGCGGAAACTCATTTGTCTGTGTTACCCGCAGTGTCGTCTTACTTACGGGAATAGAGTGATGTATATGTCTGAAACATGAAGTGCAATCTCCATTACAACAATTGATGACAAGAGGTGTTGAACTTTTTGATTTGGTCTCCAAATGTTCCTTGCATATATAATTCGCCGATTACAGCGTCTTACCAATAAGCAATAACGAGCATACATGGTACATTTCTCCAAATGTGTATTTCTTCAAGGCTTACGATCATCCACAAACATGATGACTCCGTTTTCCACAATAGTCATCATCACTTGCACGACACCGTCCGGTATTTCTGCAGTACACAGTGTGACAGTATCTTGCCATGCATGCCACCAGATCCCCTATCTACTCTCGTTTAAAAACGCACTGGCAAATAGTACGATTATGAGTGTGAATATGTCAGTGCATGTATGTAAATGATAGTCAATGTGGCATCCAGTATGCTCCTCACCTCAAAATTGCAAGGCGGGAAAACAGTTAACATTAATACCTTCTTATTTAGAATGGATAAAAGAAAAACCATGCTTAAGTACACACAGTAAGCGAAAATTGTAAGCGCCATTGCACATGCTGGGGATGCACATGCTGGGTATGGTACATAAACATAATCTACTGGGGTCCGTTTTCACGAAAACATAAAGCAAACTCGGCTCTGACACCCGTTGTAATTTATTAATTGAAAGAAGAAAAAAACACGGGCTCTATTTAAATGAATACGACTTTAGTAACTATTTTCTACATCTCCCCATCCAACCTTCCTACATCTTGATGATATATTCTTGGATTAAATGTATTAATTTTAATCTTACAAAGAGAAATAAGCAAATGTGAAAATGTGAAATGTCAGATCAAATACAGCAGTCATACGATATACTATGATCAGTACGACTGATATGCAGTATACATATCCGCCGCAAGAGTAGTTCATAGATATTGTTCAGTTATCAGATGGTTCTCAGACGAAGACTTAAGACAAAGACAGATATATTATGGCACTAAACCAATATATCGTTTTTCCATGGAAGGTAATGAGGTCACATTTTTACGTCTGTTTGATTGTTAATGGAATCTAGGTTGAGGCATAACTAGTTTGGTGCCATTAAGACCTTCGAGAAGATTGCAATCCGGATATATACTAGTATATAGGAAAATAGGTTTTGATTTTACCAGTCAGACGTAAACGCTTACTGTGTGTTAAATAAGGGGGATTTTTGTTCATATTAAGTGTGAAGGAATTAATGTTAACTGTTTTCGCTTACTTTTTAAGCATGTGGGAATTTTGTGTCCATTCTAAATGAGAAGAAATTAAAGCTAACTGTTTTCGCTTACTGTGTGTTTGTATGTGTGTTTGCGTGTTTGCGTGTGTGTATATGAGTTGGTATATTGAGACTAAGGTCGGTGGATGTTAAAGGAAGGCAGAGAAAGTTAATGCCATGGATTCTGTGGAACATTACAGACAATAATGGCAATCTAACACAAAGCCACTGTGGGTACATCCGGTTAGCATCCGTCCATGATTAATTGAATCAATACCAATCAACTATACTCAGAAATAAAATTAAAGGCACACCGGTCAAACCAATTATTTCAAATTACCTATTATTGAGGATAAAATGAAGTTGAAATATATTATATATACGCGAACATTAGGGTTGCTGGTTTATCTGAAAGGTGTTCCAGGAAAATAGATGCGATAAAGTATATACATGGTGTGTGGAATGCCAATTAAAGAAAGGATACCGATGCAAAGTCCTATTTATGTGACAAAAAATGCAAGAAGATGGTCACAAGAGAGCAATTAAGGGGATCGATGTTCTACAGATCGTTGCGGTGTCCCTTTAACACTTCATAAAACTATAACTCAATATAACTCGGAAGACAAGGTGCTGGCATAATAATACACACATTTACTTCAGGCTAAATTGATGATTAGCTGCTACGAGCTAATATAAAATTAATATAAATCTCTGTAATATGCTCCCGAGAACATGGTCATGTAATGGCCATGACCCAGAGAGATGTATCCATTATTAATGACCAATGCATATGAATTTACGATTGGTTTTATGTATACGATCTATCGATAAAATCTGTCTATGCCCTTACTCTTGTTACAAAAGAAATCAGAGGGCCCTGTCTTATCTAGTACTGGTTTTCTTTGGTCTACATGCCTTCTTTGGTACAGAATACGACCCGAGTCTATCTTCGGTATCACCGGTGGTTCTGCATTTGGATATCAACTTCTTCTTTGCGGTAGCCTATGTTTAAACGAGACTGACTAGCATTAACAAGACGTGCATTTAAATTATTTGGCACTTTTCATTTTCTAAAATTCTTTACCTAATACGGCATCGATTCTTAAAGACAGCAAACATTCACTGAATACCATGCAGCCGGGCAAGTGTGTTGATCCGAGCAATGGTGGTGATTTCTGTCACATGTATCATTAATGTTCCTATACGTATGCAGAATTCATATCCTATTTACGCCTCGGGTGGGTCATAACATGTGATAATGATATTAAGGGCATACAACCACGGGTTTGTTTACATATTTCATGGTCAAACGTATTTTTACATGAAAGTATGTACATTTGATGTCTCCACAAGTATATTGAGTAACCAGCTACATTTCCCGCAAATCCCACTGGTTTTTTTTTTTAATATGTATCGTTACGTAGCTTTATTGGTATCAGTAGTCGTGAATGGTTATTTTGACCGTGTTCAATGGTTAGACTTATATCCCACTTATTCTATTAGACTATAGAAAATTGAGATATTACAGTACATTACAAACTAATTATTCGGGTTTTACCTGGAATTTTACCTATCCTACAGCGGTGAAAAGATATTTGGAGGTACAAAAGCGAATGTATGTATGCTAAGTGAATGCACTTTACAAATTTTAACTCTAATTCGGTCCAAAACGATAACTTTATCTATTATTCATGCCTTACAGGGAAGACACATATGTATCCCAGGTAGTCGGGTTACCTTAGATCATGCGAAAATGGGCACCCTTCATAATGCATTAAGTACATATAGGTACGACTTAAATGTCAGTATATGTGTTTAGCATTTACCAAACAGTGCACACTTATCAAGGGTTCTGTGTATGTCTGTTCGCTACACACTAATTCTGCATTTCATTTTGTTAAAGAAGATGATTGATATTCATCAATGTTAACGATCTACCAGGTGTTTTGAACTGTGTCAGGCAGACAACCCCGTGTTATCACATCCATACAATGTACATATACGTACTGTATATACATTATCAGCACCCTTTACCACTTTACTATATGTATTTACCGTAATGTGTAGGCATATATTCTAATGATGACTCGTTGCATAACGTGGGCATATATGATCATTCCTAACATTGTGGTTGTCGTTACTCAGTTAAACCATCTATAGTATAATATCAGTTAAACCATCTATAGTATAAAATCAGTTAAACCATCTATAGTATAATATCAGTTAAACCATCTACCGGTATAGTATAATATCAGTTAAACCATCTATAGTATAATATCAGTTAAACCATATATAGTATAATATTAGGTACCAACGTGATTTCAAGAGTGTACGGAATTTTACACGCCGAAACCGAAGGTCGAGGGGTGTAGGCCTACGAGATGTCTGCTTGTAAAACCCTATATGCCCCGGAAATCCCGCTGGTAAATAATTTTTCGAAAATCGTAATAGATCTATATAATTTTATGTAAGGGAACTTGCGAATATCCATGCCGAGTGTCTTTATAACGTGCGAGTCGAGGGCGGCAGCCATGACGTCACAGTGATCATAAGGTCACAACTTTTAAGTACGGCCAAACTGGGGTGTACGAGTTTTTCCGGGACATCTCTTAACCAATCAACTCTCTAGAAGCGTCGCATATTTTGGATAAATATAATCAAATACAATACGTCGCATATTGAAGGGGCGGGTGGTAGCGCAGTTAGAACAGTTGGACTTCGGAGCCAAGGTTCCAGGTTCAAATCCCGCCCGGCATCAATGTTCGCGAAAGTTACCTTTCTGACGCGATATTGATATGATGCAATGTCTGTAGCGTGGCAATGCAGTTATCATCCTTGGTCTTGTCAGTACCAGCCGGTGCTCGCAGGTTTACTGCAACATTCAGCGCTACGGATGTTGCGGGTTTCCTCCTGCCATAAACTGACAAGTCGTGATATAAGTGAAAGAATCTTGAAGCGACTTAAAAACCCCAATGCAAAAAAAACAACAACAACACAAACGTCCCATATGGGTGAAATATGTGACGTAAAACAATAACTCACTCACTCACTCACACTCGCTGCCGTAGTAGCATTTATACAATGTGTAGGCATATATTATAGGCATATCCATTCTCATTCATTATGTCGGCATGCATAGGCAAAAGGCTATATTCTCATTCGTATTGCTGCCTTTTTACCATATTCATGCCACGTGAAATATGCTAATTTCTATAATGTTGACTTGTTATTATACCTACTATACTATGTGTATTTCTGATTTTGAATATCCATGTAATGTATTAGCATATAATAGCATCATTACTATTTCTACCTAGTTACCATATCGATGTACTGCGTGGGTCTAGTATCTATTATAATTGTCTTTTCTGACATCATGGGGTTCAGGCTACAGTGTAATAGAGTTGAAGCACTCACACAATGTGTAGGCATATATTCACATTGATTCATTACTATATCCTTGCAATTATATAGGCATGTGTAAGCATGTGAAATTATTCCTAATTTCAAAATTCCATGAATTGTTTAGTCTTTATATTGTCATTCCGAAATTTGATTCTTTACCAAATATACTAATACCCATGCAGTGTGGACTGTAGGCATATCTTCTTATTCCTGATGATACCGCAATGTCATTGCCATGTAACATATGTGGGCCATATTGTCATTCCTAACTTGGTGGGTCTCTCTACACAAACAACAGCGATGTCCTTCAGTTGAAGCAGTCAAGAAGATGTCAGCACAGGCTGGCATATCTGTAGTTAGTGCAATGAAGCCCCTGTTTCTTGTCCTCGTGTCAGGGCATCGATTAGTCCATATTAGATTAGTTCGTTAATGACACTGTCAGGAATATTGTCTTCATGTAGGGCGCTTTCATTTCAAGACTTCAAGCGAAAGTGTGTCACTGATATGATTAAGTAAATAGTTAATATCCACAAAATGTTACATATGGAATTTCAAACCGGAACGTCTGAAAGTGTACGCATCTGATTATTTGGGTATTTGTGGTAGTGTTTCTGAATATTGGTTTTACTGACTAGACGAAACTAGACATTCTCATTCTTGAAAGTATCATGTGACATTAACATTGTGTTTAGTCTTAGTCTTACTTTAATGTTTGAAGCTAATTCCGCTTGTGACGTTAAATAGTAATTAACTGAAGTTAAGCACACATTTACCACCTGGTTCCTATGGGTAAATTGAACTGAAATTAACTGAATTTTATTAGATCTCTCCGGCCATGATCCACGACACAGGATAACAAATAAAAACACCCATGCACTCAGCCGCCTTAATTACGACGGCCCTGTAATTCTCACAGCCATTTTCCAATCATAAGTTCGGAGATCTACCTTCACAACATCCTTGCCTATTATGTCTGTCCACAGGTACATTTTTACATCCATACTTTTGAAACTGGAAGCCACACTAGCAACTGAATGATGGATCGGCTTCTGGCTCGTCCGTGCAATCATGAAAACAACCAGAGATATCTCAGATTAGCCTGTGGTGTTGGTCATCAGACACTGAACAGAGATCTACCATGCCACCAGGTGCAATGAGAACGACCATCTCTGATTGCTCAGATACTTTTGTTTTTCTATGTATGTAAGTGATATGGCATTGTGTCGCGTACCTGCATGCTACACAGTACATAGTACATGGTTCGTTTGCCATATACCGAATTCGAAGTACATACCACAAAAACACTCAATAAAGTACATAAATTAGTATTATTTGTTTAATCGCAGAAATACGATAGTTCCACTATTGTTCAACACACGAGAACATCTAGATGTTCAAAATTGATTTACACCATTTAACAATCAGTTTATCGTGTACAAACCATTAGCACGAAGATATGCAAGGAGCAGAGACTCGTTGAGGTGTCAGACAAGTCTCTGTATCTGTTACTATTGCAACGTTATTGTCATTTCTGCGACGTTGCCCGGCTATCGCTGACGTTGGGGTTCCAATGAGATTTTAATCTCTTCCGGCACGTACTCAATACTCTGAGGTCTGATGAAGCACGTGGCCAGTGCACTACACATGACTTAGTTAGCCTGTTGCAGGAAATTCCATTTACGAACTATGCACAGCGTCTTGGACAGCAACCATTATTATTGTGTTGGAAAATAACCTTTAAATTTAACGTTGTATGAGTGGAGAACAAGGTCCAGAAAGTGCCCAATACATATCGGTGAGAATTTAAGGTATCAATGAAATCACTTAATTTAAATCCATTTTTTATTGCACTAAGGTATGCTTCTACAACAGAAAGGAGAATGTCAGCAAAGAGAATGTCAAACTCTCTTTGTATTGTCTGAACTATATGTATACCTATAGCTCCCTGGAAGAATGACATTGTTTTTATGTGACACATATGGATAATAGATTGTGATAAGTAATGTTTGGGTATGGAATAAAACTGGAAAACTGCAATATTATGTTACAACATGGCATTACTATCAAATAATATGTCCTGCGGGTAGAATAATAATAATATAAGTTATAGATTGGAGTTGCTTTTTAAAATGGTGTCAGTATGTTTATAATAATATGTACTTATACATGGTTCTTCCCGTCATTAAAACCGACAAGCCATGATGTGAACTAGCTAATCTTAACATCTGCTCTGAGCCCAACCCAAAAAAAGAAGAATCGTTAAAAAAGACCAATTCTATTCTCATCGTGGTTATGTCAAGTGCAGATCTGGTGTTGATGGTAAGGTGTTCGTAGTTTAGGTGATGAAGATTAACACGAGAAATATGACGACTGGGAAGATGAGATCGAGATGATGAAAATTAATCTTGAAAACTAAAGGATAAATTACTACCATGAATATTTAATATTTATATCATGGGGTTGAACGTCATCGATTTTTCAATAAGTACGGACTCTTCCTGCAAGTCCTGGTTACAGGCTTGTGCCCCGTGTAACTTGGTATCGAACAAACCATCACACCCATTAATTAAACTTATAGAAATAGTGTTACGCGATAAGCTCTGTGCACAATAGTGGCGATCAAGCGTGCCACGTTAAATAAAATGGCCAGTCAGCCGATGTCATGATATCGATTACAGAATTAGTGAAACGCAAGGAACTAGCGCCAATTATGAAATGATTAGTAGAGTTACAAGAAGACACGTCTTAACTGAAACACGAATCGATAACATACGTGTTGCAGATACGCAGTTAATGGCCATGAAGTTAATGGTCTAGTGTAAGTTGGTCAACAATACAATGCGATCAATGCCGGTAACCGTGTGAGCCTGTGTTCTTGACGCTATCTTGCCATGTGTTTTTGACACTATATTGCCCTGTCTTCTTGACACTATATTGCCATGTGTTCTTGACCATATCTTGCCCAGGGTTCTTGAGACTATTGGTGTTCTTGACACCACCTTGCCCTGTGTTCTTGACCATATCTTGCCCAGGATTCTTGACACTATCGGTGTTCTTGACACTATCTTGCCCTCTGTTTTTGACACTATATTGCCATGTGTTCTTGACCATATCTTGCCCAGGATTCTTGACACTATCGGTGTTCTTGACACTATCTTGCCCTGTGTTTTTGACACAATCGTGCCATGTGCTCTTGACAATATCTTACCCACTTGTGTTCTTTACACTATCTTGAACTGTGTTCCTGGCAATATCTTGCCATGTGGTCTTGAAAATACATTGTCATTGCCCCGTGTCTTGACACTATCTTGTCCTTTGTTCTTGAAACTATCTTGCCCTGTGTTATTGACACTATCTTGTCCTGTGTTATTGATACGATATTTACCTATGTTCTTGAAACTATTTTGTCCTTTGTTCTTGAAACTATCTTATTCTATGTTGTTGAAACTACCCTGCCCTGTGTTATTGACACTATCTTGCCATTAGTTCTTGACCATATCATGCCCTGCGTTTTAGTTACACTATTTGGAGCTGTATTATTGACAATATCTTCCCTCCTGTGTTTTTGAGACTATCTTGCAGGAGATACATGGGTTGAAGTATCGGTTCAGTGTAAATTGTCGTCATTTTAGAGAACATACACGAGACTTACCCAATAAATACTCTACAAAGGAGAGACAGTGGGCATGTGTTTAAGAAGATGTGGAGCGAATTAAATCGGCTTCAGTAATGCGTTCTAACATTCTCACTTTGTTGTAATATCTATGCTTTTTATGTTAAATCATGTATTTCATTTAAGGATAATGTTTGAGCATGGTACTGCAATCTTGGCTCAAATTACAATACTACTTTATATATTGATCCATCAGCACATAAATAACTAAGGCTTTCTGAGGATGCTCTGGCATATTTCTATTAATAGAATGTTGAAAGTAAAGATATTTTTTATTAAGAAAGTTGAAAGTAAAGATATGTTTTCTTATTTTCTAAGTAATATCATTCTCATAAGAATCACTAAATTGCTGGTATGTAACAGTTGAATGGAAAGTAGGCCTTATTATGTAAATCTGTGAGACCAATGATTCGGTCGTTCTACATATTATTACCAATGATATAACGGATGTAATAACAATAATGCAAGACTCGTGTTTATGACACACGAGGTAAAGTCAGAATTCTAGGTAGCAATAATTACTGGAATATGATCGAACGTATGTCCTTGATAATTCAAACATTGAGAGTCTCGTTTCAAAGATGACTCGTGTTACTTGAAACAGTAGACTAAATTAGTACTTACATGAACTATGAATGTCACCTACATTACTGAACGTAAACGAACGTGTAATGATGGGTATTGCCTGTTTAAGTTTCTTTATGCATAACAGTTTCATATGTTGTTCGTCACATACAAACACGCCTAACCACAACGCTAACTCTAAATTATATATGCTATATCGGGTGAATACATAACAACTCATTCTGTTTTCTGCAGACGATTAAAACCTGTCTTCATTGCAATGATTTTCAAATAGATCACATTCTGATTTTAGAAAATGGATACACTTGTATTTTTTTTTAACTTGAGTTGGTATCAAGTTGCATGTTGATATAACAAACGGGGAAATTGATCGCCCTGAATGCGCATTATAATGGTTTAGGGTCGATCCGTTCCAACAAAGAAACCAAATATTTGACAACACGGAATCGGTTTCAGAATAGTGTAGCATACACTATAGCTACAACGCAGCAATGCCTGTAAGACAATCTGATATATAAAGCATGTTAAATGTTACATTTATTTTTACGAGAGAAAAACAAGAGAAAAAGAATCAATTGGATTTTAATATTGGATAGTTATGAATAAGTAAAAATGCTAATTCTTGAATTCAGTCGTGAAATGATGTACCCGATTGCGGTGCATACAAAGGTACGAGTTTGCCACGTTAGATTATATTTGTAATGATGATTGGGTTGCAATGGTGTCAGATAAGTGACGATACCAAACCTATTTAGACTTTGGTGTGATTACTATATAGTGCTTTGCCTTTGGACATGAATCAGCTAGATTAAGCACGAAATTCCCAATTAGACACATAGATTCCTGATAATGCCTATACTCTCGAGAGCCATGGAATAGCACGATCAAATTCCTCCTCAACAACACGGCTTAATATTCTATTGTTCACCTTGTGGTATCATGTATATATATTTTTTTTATTCAATCATGCTTCTTTTACTTGCGATTAAATTCTGCTCAAATAATGGATATTCATGGCGTTAATAATGTGGTTGGAAACAGTTTAAAATTGCAATAAACTGACGACAGTAATATCGAAAAAGGTTATTATTTTCCCATCCCTATTATCTAGTCCACGTTACTATAAATTGTAATTTAGAATGGGTACTCTTTCACGAAGCTCTTACATCTACTACGAGACCATAACTCTCTCGTAAGTGGCCTCGGTCGCTATTATACGATGCGACTTACGTGGTATTTTGATAGTTACGAGAGCTTCATGAAAGGGCATGGTAGAGCAATGGTAGAGCGTGACAGAATCTTGAAAGCGGCACTAAACCCCAATAAAAAATATGTAAATAAACAAAAATTAAAATAAAGAGCATCATGCTCTCTTGGACAGCCTTTCATAAAGCTCTCGTGTCCACTACGAGATCGTTTCCAGAGTGGCCTCGATCGCTATAATGCGATATCACTTACGAGTGGGTTACGGTATCGTAGGCTGTATTTGTTTGGGGAACTCGAGAGTCGAGTCGAGTGCTACATGCACCTTGCAGAACCGGCAGTAGGCGACGATGTTACAGACGACCTCCTGGTCGGCCAGGGCCGCTCTGGTGACGATGTCCTGCCTGTCCTGGCGGGCCTTACTGCCCAGACTGCCAAGGTGTCTGCAAGTATTAGCACCAAAAATGTTTTAAAATAAAACAACCGAGAACGTAGCACCAGTGGTGACGGCATTACGGACCAATCAGAAAGATTGTAGGCAGTCACGAGTGCATAGCGCACTGTTGTCTGACGTCACAATTCTTATCATAGTGGAGTGGTTTAGGGGAATGATGGTGACACGCTGGCCCAAAACACCAAATTTTACACAGTTGTACCGTAGGAGCTAAGCTGGAAGGCGACTGTCAAAGCAGTACACCCCCCCCCCCCCACACACACACACACACACACGATGGCATCCTTATCATGGCTAGCCTGCTGGCCATCTAGGATCTGAAACTATCGTTGATGTAAAAAATCAACATTCAACATGGGCAACAACCTTTCTTATCGTTAAGCGATTTACCAATGCATTGCCAATATAACATATAAAGTAAAGCTTTAAGACCTCATTCATGTACAAGAATCGATTATACTTTAGTACCGTACACAAGAAAATGTTCGTGGTTGGAAACCTTCCAGGTATTCGAGGTATATTTGTCAACATCGAAATAATTATACCCACGATAGGATTTTATACCGCTCTAAGAACAATATCACCAGGGCATTATCACTAAATACTGGTATACGATCCTGAATTATTGAACAGCATATTTAGGTATGACAATTAGAAGATGGTTAAAATATCAATAAATTTACATTCTTGTATTCTTAATAGCCCAATTATGTATGTATACTATCATGGTTATTAGGTACTTCTTTCAAACTAATAACGGAGTATCTATGCTGTCAATAATCTTCTGAACTAAAATACGATACATACCGTATCCTGTTTGCATTCTATATTATATATGATCTAGAAACTCTCCAAACATATTGGTAATAGGCACCGCATTCATCAATAGTGTGTGCCTTAATCATGCATAGTTTTACCCATATTAAGATATTACACCCGTATTTAGACTCGTTCTTTGTCCACTCCGAGACACGGGATGAAAACCTTATGGTGTTACCTTGGTCAATTTACAGTTACGAAATGTCCCATGCATGTTCACCCAGCAGGGGATTGGTACCCGGTAGGTTGGAATGGCAGTGTGTAACCTTCTAGCTTGCACCGTATACTCCCAGGCCAGTGTGCGGAAAGGTGAGGGCACAAGCATCCATATTATAGTTAATCTGGACATACCATACTTGTTTGTCGTGGATTTAGTGCGTTATTAACTCTTTGTTGTTCTTCTTCTGTTTATTATTATTATTATTACTAGTAGTAGTAATAGTAGTAGTAGTAGTTGTTGTAATAGTAGGAGTAGTCATATAGTAGTAATAGTAGTAGTAGTAGTAGTAATAGTAGTAGTTGTTGTAATAATAGTAGTAATAATAGTAGTAGTAGTAGAAATAGTAGTAGTAGTAGTAATAGTAGTAGTAGTAGTAATAATAGGAGTAGTAGTGGTAGTAGTAATAATAGTAGTAGTAGTAGTTGTTGTAAAAAAAGTAGTAATAATAGTAGTAGTAGTAGTAGTAGTAGTAGTAGTAGTAGTAATAATAGTAGTAGTAGTAGTAGTAGTAATAATAGTAGTAGTAGTAGTAGTAGTACCACTAGTAGTAGTAGTAGTAGTAGTAGTAGTAGTAGTAGTAATAATAGTAGTAGTAGTAGTAGTAATAATAGTAGTAGTAGTAGTAGCAATATTAATAGTACTAGTAGTAGTTCTTTTTTTTCTTTTTTCTTTTATAATTGGGGTTTATAGTCGCTTTCAAGATTCTTTCACTTATATCACGACTTGTCATTTTAGGACAGGAGGAAACCCGCAACATCCGTAGCGCTGAATGTTGCAGTAAACCTGCGAGCACCAGCTGGTACTGA